>CM042891.1:13651917-13801549 GCA_023653495.1 Melastoma candidum
CGTCAGTAATTACAAGTGTACTAATGGTCACTGTTTTTGTACTAGTACAGTTAGTATATTGTACTAATGGTCACTGTTTTTGTACTAGTACAGTTAGTACATTGTACTAATGGTACTGTTTTTGTACTAGTACAGTTAGTACATTGTACTAATTGTTACGGTTTTTGTAATAGTAATGGTTTGTACAATGTACTAAAAATCACTGTTACTGTTTTGTACCAATTAGTACTCCTGTAATGTACTAAAAATGTACTAAAAAAGTTTTGTACATTGTACTAACCATTACTAGTACAAAGACAGTGACCATTAGTACATTGTACTAACTGTACTAGTACAAAAACAGTACCCATTAGTACATTGTACTAATGGTCACTGTCTTCGTACTAGTAATGGTTAGTACAATGTACAAAACTTTTTTAGTACATTTTTAGTACATTACAGGTGTACTAATTGGTACAAAACAGTAACAGTGATTTTTAATACAATGTAATAACTGTACTAGTACAAAAACAGTAACTATTAGTACAATGTACTAAATGTACTAGTACAAAAACAGTAACCATTAGTACAATGTACTAACTATACTAGTACAAAAACAGTGACAATTAGTACACTTGTAATTACTGACAATGTACTAGCTACAGTGTTAGTACATTGTACTAATGGTCACTGTTTTTATACTAGTACAGTTAGTACATTGTACTAAAAATCACTGTTACTGTTTTGTACCAATTAGTACACCTGTAATGTACTAAAAATGTACTAAAAAAGGTTTGTACATTGTACTAACTGTACTAGTACAAAAACAATGACCATTAGTACATTGTACTAACTATACTAGTACAAAAACAGTGACCATTAGTACATTGTACTAACTGTACTAGTACAAAAACAGTACCCATTAGTACAATGTACTAACACTGTAGTTAGTACATCGTTAGTAATAACAAGTGTACTAATTGGTATTAGTACAATGTACTAAATAAGGGTCAAAATTAATACACTACTGGGACGTCCCGTGCGTGGGACGTTGGCCGCCCCCCCCTCCTCCAGGAATGAACCACCAACCTTATGCCCTTGGGTAATCCCTTGAGGTTTTTCTAAGGATTTTGTATAGATCACAATTGAGCAGTGTCTTAACTGTCATCTCACTATCTGCTTGTCGATATCAAAACCCCATTATGGGATACCGTCTTGAGTTACATCAACGCTTCATCTCAAGTTTACTTTCCCTAGCTATCTAGCTCATTAATAGATTCATCTACAACTTGGGAGTCTCGAGTTAACATTGTATCTTGAGTTAGACATACATCTCGTGATGTCCTCCAGGCTTCCATATTTTCGTCTATGGGTGTGAGCTTTCTCGTGTGGATGGGCCTTCTCGGATGATCCAACCTCGAGAATTCTGTGTAAACAGATGGTCAATGCAAGAGTGGCAACAGCAACAGTACTTACTGATGCAATGCAAGTTTCTTAATGCCATTGGACATCCGCTTCTTTATCCCTGCCGCTGAATTCCCAGCTTTCCCTCAGTGTCCTCATCGATAACAATGTAATTTTCCATGGGATTGTCCTTGGGATGGCCTGAGCGAACAAAGCAAGGAAAAAAAAAATTCACTTAGCAATCATCCGGTTCTACTTATAGGCAATATGGCACAATACACTGAAAACAGGAGAACTTAGACGAGCACTCCAGCATATATGTTGACAGAGTTCCGACACTAGCATCTATAGCTTTTCTTCTAAACGCACCGTTTGAAGAAATGGTGTCAACTACATCAGACAGGAACTTCCTCCCAACTGATGCAAAAGTTAGACCCCAACAAAATGGGAACCGGGTAACGTAGAGTCAACCTATCATGTTGAAACTAAGTAAAACAATTTTGATAAACTCCAACAGGCAAAACGAGGGCAGGAATGCTGATGATGATGCATTAGACTAAATGTCAAGCATGTATACCTTTATAGTTCTCAAGGTGCAGCAAAGCAGCTTCAGTTAGGACATAGGTCCATCAAACAGTCCTCTCACCCGATGTTTCCTCAGTGAAGCTGTGATATCCAGGCATCTCTGCCAGATGTTAGATCAGTCTCGACCCAACTTGACCCAGGGATCTTATTCAAGCCCTCGTGTCTCATGTCATCACGAACCTTGTTAGATTCATTCCATTTCTGACAACCGGCATAAGCATTTGACAACAAAGCAAAAGTTCCTACGCTGACATCTCTAGCCTCAACAAGCCTTTGCTTAATCTTCTCAAAGAGACTTTCGCCTCCATGAATCTTGCAAGCATTGAGCAGGGCACCCAAAATCTGCCCTTGAGCCTCTAATGACAGTTCCCTTATGAGAGACTCGGCTTCCTTCAGCAACCCGGCCCTCCCATACATATCGACCATGCAAGTGTAATGCTGCACCTCTGGCTCCACACCATATGTGCTCACCATGGCATGGAAGAACATGTTACCCTGATCGACCAAACCAGAATGGCTACAAGCAGACAGCAAGCTGACAAACGTAACGTCATCAGGAGAAACCCCATGAACTAACATCAGAGAAAACAACTGCACTGCAGGTAGTCCATGGCCATTCATGGCGAATCCACCGATCATACTACTCCAAGCTATTAAATCCTTCATCGGGAGCCTACTGAACACCTCGAAAGCTTTGGCCACATGTCCGCATTTAACAAACATATTGATCAAAGCATTGCCCACTGCACCATCCAAGAGAAAGCAGAGGTTCCGGTTAACATAATCGTACACCCAAAGGCCAGAATTCGACATGCCGCTCAAACTACAAGCCATCAATACATTAACTATCGTAGCTTCATTTGGCTCTGCCTCACTTCTCTCAATCATCTCCCGGAATAACTCGATCGCTCGACCGCATAACCCCAACACCACATAACCACCGATCATAGAAGTCCAAGAAACGACGTCTCTTTCCTCCATATGCACAAACAACAACTCTGCCTGCTCCAAACACCCGCATTTAACATAAAAATCCAACAAAGCATTCTCCAAATTAATGCTACACTCGTCACGGTTCCTCACTGCATACCCATGAACTGCTTTCCCTGTCCCAACATACCTCATCGCGCAGGCCGCCGACACCACACTAACAAGAGTACCGACATTCGGCCTCACGTCCATCCTTGAGAACACCCCGACAGCTTCTGTCTCGAATCCACACCTAGCTAACCCAGAGACGACGCAACTCCAAGACACAGCATCTGGCCTCCGGACATCACCGAACACCCTCATTCCCAGTGCGGCCTCGCCTCGGCCGAAGTAAAACCCCAACAGGGAGTTCTGGATGAACAAGTCGGAGTAATGACCGGTGATGATGACACGTCCATGGACTTCAAGGCCCTTTTGGGGGGGAATCACGAGGGAGGAGCAGGCTTTGAGAGCATAAGTGAAGGTATAGTGGTTGTGGGAAGACGGGTGGCTGAGCATGAGGTTGTAGAGGAGGAGTGAGTCCTGGGGAAAGAGGGAACCCAGAACCGGGTTCAGGAGGTGGGGTTTGGGGCCTTTGATGAAGTGGGCACGGATTGAACGAAAAACCAACTGGGTACTAGTTGTGGAGGCAATTCCGCCGATCATGACACTGCCCCGTTGAATGAAAGTCCCAAAAATCCAAAGGTGGTTAAACCGCCAGATTTCACAGAGACATTACGACAAACACGTGGGCAGCATGGCCATGACCAAGAAAAGGGACGTCCATCCGTATACTCCAGACAGCTTTAAATTGGGAGCTTTCGCCGGAGATCACACATATACCACAGAAGTCTTTAAGTCTGTCGTAAGAAAAAAGTAAGATCAACAAACCCCCACCAAAAGCTAAAAATTAAAATGGGACTGGATCATCAAAGCATTAGAAGGCCATCGCATTTATATACATGAAGTGGCGCAACCCCTGGAAGGCAATGCCCCGATTAAAACAGAGTGGTTCTCCGGCTAAACGCCGGACAGACAGCATTTTGAATAATGCTATAAACTATACCTTCGAATGTTGCTATTTCATAGGTCTGAACAAGTTCTCGACGTGCTCTATCTGCAAACGAGATGGTAAGTATGAATCTATCTCCTCGTAGTTCCACCAATAGGATCATTCTTCGACTCTTACCTCGTCAGCTGGTTTCTCGGCAATGGTTGTTGCTGTGAATCTTACCAGCCGTCATAGAAAGGCTGTGGGAAGTCACAGCCTAGAAGCTACTCAGATCCATTGAAACTGTCCATCGTGATCTACATTTTTTTCTTTCTTGTTATCTCAGTGGGAACACCATAACAAACTGGCGCAGCTCCGATCAAGAATGGCAAAGCGCAAGCATCCCTAGCCTTGCCCATGAACGATGCCACCGTTGGTCTGTGGCAGCAGGAATCAACGCACATAGTACAAACTCTAGGCTTTGACCTTTCTTCCAACCAAGCATCCAACATGGTCTTCCCAAACCGGTCGATATCTTTGTCTGTCACATCCCACAAGTTTGCAATAACGACCGGTGATCCAGCTAACAAACACGAAAGAGACATGCCTTGGGGAAGATAAGGTCCGTGGAGCACCACAGAACCACTAGAACATCCCATAAGAAGGGTAGCAGCGCACTTCTCTAGCTTTTGAATCTCATTTCTGGGAATATATGATTCACCTGATGGTGCAGGCCATGAAAAGATTACCATTTGTACCAAGAAAATGTGCTCGCGAAATCTGAAAGACATGAAGAGAGGAAGATACATTACCACTTCCATGTCCAAAGTATAGAAAGAGGTCGTGGCTTTTCAAGGCCAGAGACAGTTCTTTTGCCGTAGGTGCGCAACCAACACATCCCTGCAAGTAATTATGATTATAACATGTTTCTCAGGGAAAGAGCAGTATAAAAATTCAATCTTTTATATGGATATGCTACTGAAACTAGAATACACCTCCATCTTTTGGTCTCGAAACCAATTCTCAAATTGACTTTGACACCGGTCAAGATCCCCACTTGGATTTAGTAGGTAGAATGCATCCAATGGATCGATCGCAGGGTAATGAAATTCTGCTTTTCTGTGAAGATCTTGACAGACATCTGATTTCGTCGATTTCATGAAAGTTTTAGCCCCACAAGGCATCCGGTAGACCACCTGTTTCCTTAGGGTGGGCATGCTTTCCCAAGGAATCATCTATTAAAAAAAAAAAGCATCATGGTCCGACAAGATGCAGAAAATGAACCTTAAAAACATCATTTTGGAGTCCAAAAACCCATTGTCCCTCAAACACAGAGGAAGATAATGACAACCATTGCAAACATTACTACAAAGGTACCCCTTATACATTCATCATCACATCTTCAACTATATTTTCCTGCATTTAGTCATCATGGATACCACATGAATCCATTGACAAACAGTTAGCATTATTAAGGTCAACCATACCATCTGCGGCTTTTCGAGATGCCCTTTAATAGTATGATGTTCCCGCAGCTTCCATAAGCAATGTAAAAACAGGGACAGATTCAAGAAATTACCTGCACCTCCCAATCCAGCACGAGTATAACTGGTTCTCTATTAATTGACTGCTTGATTTGAAGTTCACTTAGTGATTCACAAATCAGATGTGAAGCCAAGCCGTCTGTCTTTTCATTGTGTTCATCAAGCTTTCCAATGTAACATGTACAATTCGATTGTAGTGGGGGTATAACAACTTCTCCGCCGTTTCTCATTGTTGTTGCTTCAAGTACTAAACCAAGAAGACTTGATTCTACTTCTGTGTTACACTTAACTCTCATCTCTCGTGACATGTTTTTGTGCACATGAGTGATATCTTCACAGTTTTGTCTTCCACCCAGGAGGAGGCAACTCCAAGGCCCCAGCCATACCTCTTCTAGCCTCCTGCATGTGTCAATTCATGATTATATGCATAAAAATCCTTTCCCAACTCTCTCAATGCAGCAAATTGCTCAAATAATGGGGTAACGTAAAAGTCAATTATTAGGGATTATTATGAAGGGATTGCCTTAGCAACTTCTGCAATCGGGTATCGAGACTCCTCCTCCTGGACCACCATAATCGCCTGTGTTCTTCCATATCTTCTGAATAGCGTACAGAAGATGATAAATGATTTTTCTTCAATATCTCTCTGAATGGTGGAACCAGCTCATCAATTATGGCATAGCCCCAAGGACAATTCCAATCTTTGTCACTGCACTTGCTACATGTTATGTTTTCATGATCAGAACTGTCTTCGCAATCAGTGGTCTCTGCAAAAAATAAAAAAGAAATATGTAAAACTAGAAACCTAGGCACAGGTTTATCTCTACTTCAATAGATACAGAGAGTACTACAAGTTATGTGCATTTGAAAAGGTACCTTCGTCAATAGAGCTCAAAGGTAGAAGAACAAGGATAGGTTGGTCGCTTGATCTGAAGCGGGACAACAAGATCCACGCAGAAACAGAAGAAGGATAGCCAAAAAGGTGTCGAACTACCAAAGAATCAATTCCGCTTATGAAGCTCAAGCAAATCATGGTGGCATGAGGAAGACCACCAAAAAATGCCCTTACCAAACTGCAAAGACCTGAAGAATCTAGGTGCCTGTAGGATGCATAACAACAGGGTAAACAACTTATTATTTGATAAGATATATATGAAACTACAAACGTATGCAGCAAATCACCTGTGAGCATTATACAGTTCTGATCCAAGTGAAGATGATTCCAAGAGACTTGACCCCTGAAGCAGGTATATAAAGATCAAACCATTGGTAGCACGACTCCAGAGGTAATGCAATAACTCTGAAAAAGTGGACCTTATACTCTGGTTTTGAATGCTCATTACACATCAGGTATTTGTAAGCAAGTGGTCACAGCATAGTAAGCGACTAAGGGATATTCAGGTGCCTTTTATGTGAGAAGACCAACGACCAAAAGAATTGTATCTGAAATGCGACTTAACTCACTTTAAAAGTCATAAAATGACTTTCAACACTAATAATACTAAACCAATAGCAAAGTTCCAAAACAAATGAATCTGGAAAGAAATAATGGAGGCAAACAAAATCTTAACATATCAAAACAAAACAAGACAGACAAAGGAACATTCTATTATCCAAGATTACATTCCCTAAAACACCTATCAGTTTCAAAAATATGAAGTTAAAGAAGAAAATTCCACAGTAAATGTCAAAATTAAATTATTATAATTTACATTCATTGCAATCAAACGTTTTCATTTTTCAAATAAGATTGTAATATTTTATCATCATGGCTTTCTAGAAAGATGGAGAATCTTCTACATACTCACAGATATCAAAAGGGGACAACCATACCTTAACTTCTATTGCATGTCCACTCTCATGCTGCTTCTCAATTTGGTTAAGGTGAAAGAGGTCATTTATATGAGCAGTTACTGAAACTTGATGAAAGAATGATGCCCACGCATTTTCAGAAATTATCTCAGAAGATGATAATTGATCCCTTGAGGCTAAATATATGTAAACAAGAGCGAGAAGTCTGGAAACCTGTTAGAAAGACAGATTACAACATAAAGAAAATTTTACTCTTGAGACAAGAGAAGGCTAGTAAATATCAGTTAGTAGTAGCATGTGCAATTCCAGTTGAAAAAATGCCCTCAAATTCTAGCAGCAGCAAAATGCAAGGACATAATATCAATTCTACATAGCTCAATGCTCACAAGCAGCAGCTAGTTCAGGACTCCGTTTGCTAGCCTCACGTATAATTTCATTACCCTCACAAGCAGCGTAAAAACAATCATCACCGGGGAAAGCCTCTAGCCACCACAAACATCACGATGCAACTAGAAAAATATCTAAGTTAAAGGGTACACAAGCAACATATACTGCCCAAGAAAACTATCAATTCTATAATAGCAACAATCAATCTGAAAGGAATTTACCTTCTGAATAAGTAAAGGAACCTCACGACAAAGTGCAAATGCAACTTTCAACCAAGAAGCTATTTGAGGTAGTTGTACACTAGGCATCGTGCAGCAGATAAACCTGGTGAAAAAATCATCCAGAAAAGAGCTGATTGATAAATCTGCTGGATCGAGTTTCAATCAGTTTTGTACAAACATATGAGAAAACATTGCAACTGAAGTTCAAAGAGAATAAAACAACGAATTCTGATTGAAATACTTACGTGTAACTAAATAATTTGTGGGGATGAAAAATGAAGCATCAATATCAAATCATTTGTGGGGATGAAAAATGAAGCATCAATATCAAATCATTTGTGGGGAAGCCCGATAATTCCAATGCTTTTCCCAGGGACAATAACAACCACAGGGAAGAAGATAAATGATGGGTCTTTTATCATGAAACTGTAAAGCATTGTCACCACACCACCAAATCAGACTACTATTTTTGCTGGGCACAGCTTGTATACACGGGAAAGGGCACAAGAGTCTCACTAGTATATAAAAACATAAAGAGTTTAATACTAGATATGCTTGAAAGACGTCATTGTAACTTAACATGGCCCTATTCAATATGATCCACTGAGATCAATCTGTTCATATCAGTTTACAATATGTAAACTTTACCTTGGCTTCTGCATATCATATTGTCGCAAGGAAAACCAACATACAAGGTAAAGCACCTCCGCACGTTCGATAGCTAAAACATCTTCAGAAATGTCCTTGCCTATCAAATCAATCAAGGAGGCAACAGAAGCACTACAATCCCAGTATGGATTTTGACAAGTAAGATTGGCTATGCACCGCCGCAAGATCTCATGAGTTTCATGGTGATGATCATTCTTTTTGTGGCATTTTCCTGAAAAGCCAAATTCAAGAATGCAAAGTACTGCATAAGCTTCTTTATTTGCAGTATCATATGACTAATATGTGTCCTGTTGAGTAATAATGATCACAGTATCATTCAGCACTGTGCACAAAAGTCAAACTCAAGAACCATGAATATTGAAGAGCAAGAGACTTTCACTTTTTTTTTCTCCTCACAAGATGTGACAATCTCTGCCTGTCAAATTTCCCCTGAGTTTGGTTTAGATGATCACGTCCATGCTGTCATATTGATAATAACACCAATCTCCGTTGAGAATATTCGATACGAATACACATTAAATTCCATCATTTGCTGTAGCATGAGTGCATATCATCACACAAATCATAATAGAGAGAACATGTACCCATCTTACTTCCTAGTTCACCTTAATATAAGAAAATAAACGAAGTAAACCAATATCACAGAACTGAAGTGTCTTGCGTAGTTTTAATCCTGTCTGGAAATCTGATTTCTGATTTATCTTCTAGCTGCTTAATTCATACAAATTTATACCTAGTTCCAATAATTCATACTTTGACCATTTTATGCTAATGAAGCACACAACGACAGAATATACCAAGTAGAGGTTAAATAATCCATAGATTATAGAACATAAAGTGATATTGCCTCGCACCTACCTAAGCCAGTCAACAGCTTTGATGAAACACGCCGCTGGGAAAGCTCCCACCTCAAAGTAATGACGTCATTGAGTGAAGCAGGCTTAACAAGTGTGGCAGGAAGATGTTGGCAAGACTTCAATTGGCTACAAATGCAAAAGGTTCCAGATGAAGACTGCTGCTTTAAACTTTCCTTATACGTATGCGCATCTTGCTCATCTTTGGTACTTTCCCTGGTTTTTACATCGTTTCCTTCTCGAGTTTTCAAGGTTACAAGTGTGGCTGCTCTTTTATTCTGATTAAAAGATCTGCTAATTGACCTAGTTACCCGTCTGCTACATTCAGGGGGAACTTGCTTGGGTTTTGGCTCCTTCTTGATCTTTCCATTTCTATTTCTCACTCCTACATCCTTTGGCAACTCTCTCGCAGAACCAAGAGACACATTCAAAGCTGCACTGTCAATGAACTCACTAGCTTTCTCGCAAATTTGACTGGGAGCATTTGCATCGAAGGGCACAGGAACAAGATCTTTCCATTCACAGTGATGGAGTTTGTCTAAGGCAGAGTTGTATAGCTCTTCAGCAGGTGCTAATTGATCAATCAAAACAAGACCAGCACCATTATGAAGCCGACTCCTGCTTAGATCCCCAAGTTTCAAGTTCAAGTCAGTTTCTAACAGCAATTTGCATTTGAGGCAAGAGATGGCAGCACCATTCTTCACAATATGCTGGGCCTTCTGAAGTTCAGACCAAGCTAAATCCCACTGATGTTTCTTGCAAAATATCCTTGCTGCAGAGAAACGTGTGCTCAGTGAGGATACAAATCATTACTTTGAATTAAGGACAAGATGGGGAAATTTTACCTAAACCAGAGGAGAAAGCAGCAACAAAGTGGGAAAGACTCTGAGTCAAAGAGATGCTCTTCCCCCATTGTAGAAGATGTTCAGCTTTAGTTGCATTCCCAATTAGTTCGTAATTCAGTCCAACCTACAGAAAAATAACAGGCTCGATAGCATGAAATTGGTGACCGATAAAAGATCAGGGACTAAACGTTGCAGTCATAAACAACTAGCAGACAAGGACAGGAACACATCATGTATTGTCGGTAGATCAATAGTCTCACCTGCAAAGTGCTCTCAAGGTAGGCCTGCAAAGTTATCCACGGACTAAGATATAATTCATCAAAATTAGATGATTTTGGACTGATGGGCCACACTCCAGCAGCAGCTTGTCCAGATACTTGAAGATCTTCGATTTGTTCAGTGAACCTGCGCATAATGTCTCTACCTTCCTCACAGTCTTCAAATCGTTGTCCAATGGAAAATGTGAACTTCTTTTGAAACAACCGAAAGCGTAACCTGTGAGATTTCTTTGAAAAGAAAAGAGCCTGCAAAAATGGTGCCAAAACAGGTATCAGCCAGATGCAAAAGAGGAAACCCCAAGCATGTTCAATAAGCATGACCTCAGCATCAATCTAAACAAATAATTCAAGCATAAAACAAAATCAAAATTTTTTAGTCTGAGTTCTGTACTTAATCATATCACATGGACATAAGTAATCAGGTGTTCTGTAGACTAGATCTATACAAAATTCAAGGATCTCGTCAACAAGCGCCATTTGTAACAAAGAATGAGTAAACTAGGAGTAGATCGATATAATGTGTCAAAGCATTTGAACAGATTGCTCTCGATTTATAGTTACCTCATGCAAACGACCAATTGAAGCAAGCCTTTCAGACAGATCATAACAGAGATTTCCCACTGCAAGAAGGCTAGGTTCGCAATCCTGGAAAGAAAGAGGGGTACAAATATGAAGCGAGTAAACATTTACTCAAAGCAGCTAATAACGAATGTGTGTTACAACTAATTGGAAGGTTGAAGGGATACTTACAAAAGATACAAGTCCAAGAGCCGCTTCCACAACTTTATCAATGCTGACATAAAATTTACAATGAGCCATACTAGAAAATTCTTCATTCAAGTTCGAGATAAATAACGACAAACAGTTCCTGAATTCAAGTAGCATCTCTTCCGACTCCTTCAGACAACCCATCCACCACTCAATATTAATCAAAGAGTTGCCGTAGTGATCTGATAAAACTGTAAGTAGTGTCTCACTAAAGGGGGAAATACAAAGCCCATGGCCCAATCTTCTACTTCCCCAGAGACGGCCAATAAAATTCTCTAGTTTTATATCTTTTCCAGTAGAATACCTAATCATCACCTTAAACAGCTTCATAGAGTCATCGATATTACCCTGTCCAAACATTAAAGAAATAATATAAAATAGACAAAAAATTTTGGAGCCAATAAGTATAATTAGGAAAAAAGACAGGACACCATACCTTAACTGATACCAAATCAAGAACATTGTACAGCAAAGGCAATGCCAACTCCACTCCATTGTCAGGGAAGCAATTGCCAGAAAATTTGTCACTCGACCAGAGATTTAGAGCTGTATGAATATCCTCATTTACAGCCTTAAGCAAAAAAGTAAACAAAAGAGAAAGACAAGCCATTTAGTTTTCAGTGAACCTCAAACAGATAACCTCTAAAATAAAGAAAAAGCGTAACATGGGCACCTCTGAAGCTGGGTCGAGCTCATAATGGCATAGGGCACGGAAGCAATAAGCCTGAGCTAACTCATTGTGTTCAGATATAGATAGATATTGCCTCTTTTTAGCTTCCTGATTTAGTCATATAAACAAATCACTAATCCAGCCAAAGAACAAAGAGTAAATTAAATCCAGACGAGATTATGAAGTTCACTCACTATAGCAGATATTGCGAGAGATAAGCATTGAATGCAGTCGCTTAACTGCTCAATTCCACAGGACCTCAAGACTCTAGCCTTAATGATCAACAGCCTTGCCTTTTGAAGGCATTTTTCCTCTGTGACATAAATATCTTTCAAAAGAACATTAATAATATTCATTTGCATTTTCTTGCTGAATTCAGGATTCAAGGGCTTGGCTTCTTCATATGCAAAAATCTCCTGAATGGAACAACAAGACAGGAACGTGCAAGTACATGAAGCAAAAATCTACACCATCACAGATATTAAAGAAACCCTGCTCAGTCGCACACGTTTACATGTTCAGTTACAAATATCTACCCAGACATGCACAAATAAAATGTTTTTGCAAAAATAACAGCTAGCAGATAAACCTGCTCTGAGATTACAGCAAGTGCTTCTCCTGAAATTCCCTCCGAAGATGATAACAACTCATAGATATTTGGTATAAAAGCCTTCGAATCCCCAACTGCTGATTGCTCACATTGACTCTGAAGCACAGCCAGAATTAATTTATGCCCAAAGTTAGCATTGTAAGTAGCATGGACCTTTATTGATTAGGATTTCACCTTAGCCCATTGCTTCACCAGAGGCATTGGAGCTGGCAGACTCGCAGATAGATTTTTAGCATGCAGCCAGTTTTTCAGACAACATGTGAGTTCTCCTTCAACCTTTTCTCTGTCACATTGCTGGAGAACATCCAAATAGAAAGCGCATCGGCTGATAGTTTTGTTACAAACATCAATAAAGGCATCTCCAGAAGGATCACCCTGTCCAATGTTTTCCTGAGTTTTCTCACCCATATGCTTAATATATACCCATGAAGCTTCATTTGACAGCTTTAAGGCTATAGAAGCCTGCAAAATAAGTCAACCACAATAAATTTAATAATTGACCATGGAAAAAGTGTTTAGGCTATCGAAAGAATGGAAAGGAAATGTTACAAACTAAGACTGCTTCATGTTCATAAAGAAATTATATTATTTAGCCATCCATGCTCTGTGCACTTAGTGAGTCAAGCGAATGTCATACACTATATAAGTAGCTAATATATTTCATTAGTACATCTAAATTAAGGCGATGATCCATCCATGTATTTCTAATTAGGTAATCCTTACTTGGCTTGATTTCTCTAACGTGTACTTAAAGCAGTTTAAAGTTAACAATCAAAACTAGCCAACAGAAAATATCCTTAAAAAACGACAGGTGATATGGTTGTCATGGAAAATAGCACAAAGCAATTGTTACCTCTTTGATTTGCCAATTCCTCCAAAGGAACACCCCAACATTATAGAGAGGGATAATCATAGTTTTCACCCCATCACTCTGCATCCATTCTCTTGAAACAATGTATCTCAATATATGTATACTCTTCTGTAGAAAAGGAACAATCTATCATGGTTTTTCTGCCTTTGTATGGCCAAAAAAACCAACCAAAGTTGGTTTAACTAAAATCGGGAAGTACCTGAAATTGGTGCTTTGTGACCAAGGAGAGCGTGAAAGCAGCTATTGCTGCAAGTGCAACTGTTTTGCAGTTCTCTTCTAATACATCTTCCTCCTTTTCATGTACCTGCCTACAACACAAACAAGACATAGCATTCGGCCGACTGAAAAAGGTAGAAAAACAATCATACAAGTGGATCTTCAAGACCTCATCATGGCAGCATGAGAAAACAATGTGAAAGACACATCGAAAGCAGGAAAAATAGTTGTTGTAAAAAATCAAACCATTTCATTCATTAAATCTATCTCAATAAATTTTTTCTACACATCCTAACCATTGTAGTCCAGCTGCAAAACCAAAATAAAGAAGGAAAGATAGTGAATCCCACCAATGAAAATAAAGAGATAACAATGGTTCAAATCCTCAAAAGCCAAAGCAATCCAACCAAACTGGCCATAACCATTACCAACATTCACAAGTAATAGTTAAAGATTTAATCACATTGACACGTCTTGCATTGTAAAACATACAACAATGAAGGGAGCCAATCCAAACAATATCTTTTACAAGGATTTCATTTTCACACATCAGAATTAAGAACAAGTGTACCTGTGGTGGTAAAGGGAAACATCACAGAAACGATAGAATGTATCCTGAACAACACATAACATGTGATGGGAAAGCCCAGCATCACATGTAGAGAGAATATCCTTCCTCTCCGAATTGACCAACTCAGCCAGCACAGAGCACAAATACTTCAATGCACTTAAGTAGGACCTCAGATTAGCCTTATCTATCCTCTGTTTAAATGAAAGAGTAATCCTTGAAGGATAAATTACATTATGAGCTTGATTAGAAAAATCACATATCGGATCTTCTGTGTCTAGATTGTCCTCTTTGAACTCGATTTTGAAGTGACTGTCCAATGAACAGAGCAAAGACGGTAAATCACTCAGTATATTTCCATCCTGAATGAGTGATATAATTGAAGGCATGCCTTCGTTAGAAACATTTGAACCATCAAGTGCCTGCCCCAGTTTGCCGGGAACTATGCGTAGGCCAATGGAGTACAGGTGTAGAACAACACAGAGAGGGAGCCCCAAAACCTAAATGAGATCAAAAGATTTCAACATTACAAGAGAGATCCCACTCATCCAAGAGGAAAACCACTCTTGTGATATAAATATAGGACAAAAATAATACCTTGCTAATTGCCAGCTTCCTAAGAAAAACAGAGAAGCGATAACGGACAGTTTGACCACTTCCCCAACAATTGTTAGTGCAGTAAGATATGAGTTCCACAAATTCTTTTCCATTGTCATATTTCTTAACCTGCAATACATCACCCATAGAGTCGGTTACATGAAGAAATATTGCAAGAAACCATGTTATTTAAGATATACCAGTGATTGCCTAAAAAGAGAAGCACCGCTGTTACAAAATTAACAAGGAACTTCTACCTAAAAAGAAAGAATCTCATAACAATGGACGACCTGCCATTTTGTGTTGTCATGCTAATGAATATCAGACTAAGATTCATGCTGTCTGAAAAGCTAGAAGCCAGATACTATCAAATAAAAAAAGTAAGTCCCAGTTAACAATATAAAAAAGAGGGAGTAGTTCTAAATTTTCTCAAATATTAGGCACTTGAAGGCCATAACATTCTTTAGTCACTGTTTTCTCATATGCACCAAGTCATCATAAAGAGGGTAAAAGGCAAATAAAAGTTACGTTTGCAATCAAGATCAATGTAGCAAACTTACATAAAAACACCTAGTACCGGAAAAACGACCACAAAGCATGCACCCAAGCAAAACCAATCGCTCAGATATTCTAAACAATCAAGAAATCATGCAGAGGGAAACTTAATGACAGTAAATATACACGATTCCAAACAAATCAAGACAAGAAGTCACCTTTCCTCTGCCGGCAGGGGATTCTAATAAACAAGATAGTAATTCAAAAAGCAGGGATGTTCTGTCTTCTGATGATGATAATATTGCAAAACACATCCTGCGAGAAAGCTGTTAAAAGCACACTCAGTGGAACTTACAAAACTGTTACTGTAAAGAAAGAGTACATGTAATAATTGGTCACCTTGAATTTTCCCTCCCCATATTGGTCCAATAATACTCTAAAAAATTTCCGCATCAAATCCATGTCGAGCCTTGTCCATTTATCAATCAAGAATGATGCACATTTACCCAAATAGGTAACAAGCGTCCCATGCAACTTCTCATACTTTTCTGTATCCAAAACTCTACAGAAATGCAAAACTGCCAATAATGAAAAGCTTTCGAGATGCATCCAACAAACTATTGGACTCATATAGGACACAGAGAAGCAATGCCAATACTAGCAAAGTAAGAAAATATTTCCATCAGCAAACAGATACAAATCTCTTTGCTGGCATTGTCTTTAGTTAATCTCACCATATCAAAGCATATGGCATAAGGAAATGCATCAGGATTGAGCAACTGTATATCATTGCTAACTTTTAAGACATAAAATACACATTAATAATAAAAAATATCTAACCCAAAAAAAGTACTTCCCCCAACACGTGACAGCCAACAATTTATTAAATTCATAACATCAGCATGCACAAAAGGCCAAAAACGATCTCTGGATTGATCAAACGAAGATCCTTTCAATTGGCTAGAATCCGGTACTTGAACGAAACTACATTAGAAGGTTCCATTCCGCTCAGTTAATCGAAGGTAATCTACACATTCTTTTCCTTTTCATCTGCATAGCCACTCCAAAATCAAGGCCGAAATTCACAAAGGACTGACAGATATCAGACAGATATGACACAAGGGCGATGTGAATGAACAAGCAAGGAGATAGTCAACCCAACAGTGACTAAAAAATTCAACATCTAACGGCTAGTTGATAAGCTACCAATTAATACAAATGTTGCCTACAACAAAACAACCAGGAGAGTAGTATTTCACAAAAAGCAACACCTAACTTTTCTATCTGCGTTTTTCTTTTACTTTCTGCTATCAATACTCCTAAGAATAATTTAGAGTAATCCTTGATGATAGAATCCAATTGAACAGTCACAGTCAGTCAGGAGTAACAAAAAGAAACAGAAGTGCCCGCATAACCAAATGACATCGTTAACCTTCAATCTTTCGATAAATTAATCCAGATAAGAGTTCTAAAACTCAGGCTGTGAAACTATAATAAGACAAAAAACACTCACCCGTACCACTCCCGAATTTCCTCGACAACCCACATTACTTTACTAACAAGGAAAACCTCCTCACCCCTCCCGTCACTCCCCAAGCTCTTTGTCGCGCATCTCACAGCAACAGCTCCAGTCTCCACAACAACCCTGGCAAACTCCCCGTGGCAATCGCTCCGGATCTCCTTCTTAATCCCCAACAGCCTCTCCAAAACCCCGATCCCTTCCCCAAATCCGTCCAAGAACCTCCCGCAGCTCTCCATACACATAACCATCCGGAGCCATTGCGTCTCAATCGTGTAAGGCTCGCAGGAGATCTGCGAAGACAGCGTCCGAAGGCACCGCAGGCAGAGTTCATACACAACAAGAAGCTCAGCAGCGTGGGGACAGCTGTTGCCAGAAGAGGAAGAAACGCTCAACACCTTGGGGATGGCGGAGAGGGACCGGTTGAGGAAGGGGAGGAATCGCTTGGCAAGGGACCGGGTAAGGGCTAGGGCTTCCCTGGAGTTCGCAGCGAGGAGGGGATCGGAGAACGGCGCGAGGTACTCAGAGAACCTGGCGGAGAGGTTTTCGTCGCGGCCGCTACTGCAGGGTTGGGGATCGATGGCCGATAGAAGGGAAAGAGCAGTCGCTTCGAGGGATGACATTGGGACCGTCGCGGAGGCGACGTCGATCGAAGTAGAAGAGGGGGAGGAGACGAGATGAAGAGGAGATTTTGGCGAGACGGGTTCTGGGCGGGCGGGAAATCTCAATTCATTTTTATTTTTTTAATTACTTCTAGTCCTTGAATTTTTTGATTCCGAAGTGACTTGTCCTTAACATACATAGAGGTTTGTACGTCCGTACCGTTGTCATTGAATGCGAAATACAATCGCAGTTTCGCAAACTACGGCCTTACCACTTATAAGTCACGGTTCAAAACTATAATTTAATTAAAATAAGTGAAAGTCGCGATTTGAAATCGCGACTTTAAATAAATTAGATAAAAATAGGCCAAGTGGGGAATTTTATGACGTCTCATCAAAGTCGAGGTTTCAAACCCCGACGTCCAACTAAAGTCGGGGTCTGAAACCTCAACTTTGATCAAGCACCAGAAAACCCCCCGAACTTGAAGAAATTTTCGAAGTCTCTCATTGTCACGGTTTCAAACCCCAACTTTCAAAGTCGCAGTTTGAAACCGTGACAATGGAATAAAAATTATACAACAAATATTCATTTCAAACCCTTTTACTTATATACAACACAAGGCCTTAGTCTAGAACCATAAACTTCATTAAAAAACATTCAAAATGAAGTTACAAACTTCAATTAACAACATCCAAACAAAGTTACAAACTTCGTCAAACAACATCGAAACGAAAAAAAAAACAAGTATCAAACGATACAAGAACATCTAATCATTCAAGCGACCTTTCCCTCCTCGTGCACGACCTCTAATCCTTTTCAAGTAATGCTGAAATTCATGCTATTGGTCTTCTTCCTATTATGATGAACTTCCTACAAAGAGCTGTGTTACCTGAGAGACCGGGTCATCATCGTTTGGGCATGGTTGTGTGAAGTCGAAGTTTCTTGAGGCTTTGAAAGGTGCTTGAGGAGTCGATGAAGATGGTTGCTCGATGTCGGGGGTGATGTACTGATATTCCGACTCGACTGGAGCGAGTTGTGTGATCTAGGATATCACCATTCCCTCTCCTCGGTACTAATCATCTACACAATCTCTTTCATCCTCATCATCCGATTCTTCTTCTTGTTGGAGTTCATTTTGAACATCTTCCCCCATGTCATTGTCATCTTCTTCGTTCTCTCCTTGTGCGTGTTCCTCGTATTCTAGGCGGTCATCCAAACCCCCTCATTTGCCATATAGGCGTAGCGTCGAGTACCGCGTCAATAAGCCCGCAGCTTCGTCGGCAAGACTTATAACCTCTTGTGGTTGAGAAGCACGAAATTTTATCTTATTTAACTTCTTCATCTATGACAATACAAATCGTGCGTAAGATAAATCACAGTGTTTAACCATATGAACAAACAAATTGAAGTTTCCCGTACCAAGGCTCCAAGCAGTGCTCCCATGTGCGAAATTATGTCCAACTATGCTTGTGATACCATTTCGAGTAAGACACGCATCCCCATGAAGAAGCATTACGTGAGACATTTGATCGTTCCAAATGTCCACATATTCTCGATGGATTTCGACCCAGTTATTCATGAATTTTTCATGCAGGTCGATTCGAAGCAGGTTCTTCTGAGTGTGGCCTCGGAACCAACTGATGATCTCCAAATTGGCGTATAACCCTATCGGGAAAGTGCCACTCAACAAAGTGGAACAAGATAAGTGGCACTCTAGCTCGTCAACACACTCTCTCCCATTCAAACAATAGTTTGAAAGCCTAGTAATTATATGCTTTGTATACGGATGCCAAATCACCTAAACAAATCAAATAAAATATCAATAACTTCACCAATAAAGAACATACGAAGTATATGTAATATTGTGTACCTGATCGGGGCTCTGCCTATCGAAGGCTTCTCTATAAGCAGATGGTATATGTGTTGAAACTGTGCGCACATCCAAGTCCACTCGCCATCTATGACTCAAAGACATCCCCTCAATATGAATTGTACGATGCCTCGAAGGGCCAATATATGGGAATCGATCCCATGCCCAAACCTGAAGCAATATTAATGCACCACACACCTGGGAAGTCATACGATCAGCGGCTTTACATAGACTACAGTACAATCACGCTAAGCACGCACTAACCAATCTATACGTCCCAGCGCGTTCAAAGTCAGCAAGGAACAATAACCACATCAAATGTACAAGGTTGTCAGACTTATCTAAAAATAACATCTTCTCGATAAACTGTAAAATGTAATCCCTTGTGTGCCTCTGAACTTGTTTTTCCGTCGCCCATTCGGGTAAAACGTCAAAACTGTCAACTAACCACGTCATCTTCAGCATACCATACTTCATAACATTCCTCAGAGGCACACTTCCAAGTAACTCCAGACAGATCGCCTCAAATGAAATAGAAGAATCGACGATAGTAGCAACACCATCCACCTGTAGTCCTACCTGAACTTGAACATCCTCTAAGGTTATGGACATTTCGCCGTGAACCATGTGGAAGGCGTGAATCTCTGGTCCCCATCGCTCAACTAGCTCAGTTATCAATGCTCAATCCAACAGAATATATGGGACCTTAGCAACTCCGTAGAAACCCGCCTGATGCAAATATACCTCCATGCGTTCATCTCGTTGTATCTTCTTCGTAGATTTTTCCAAACGACGGCAAGTAAGAACATTGTTCTGCAATTCAAAGACAAACATGTGTTAGATAATTCGAAGTGATACGGCGAATTAACAGTAATAATATTAGAGAACTTACCGATGTGTAACACTCTTCCCATAATGTAGTCGAACGATGATTTTCCTGTCCCTTCAATACATCCGTGAAACGAGGTCCTGGGTCCATATCAATTAATCGAGTGTCACATAATCGTCCCGATGCAAAACCATTTAAGAGTACACTTACATACACAATTCATTTCCTAGGACAATTACGTCGATTATGACATTCTTGCCTACATATGTTGCAAGTTGTTTTTCGCGACCTGTCCCTCAAATCCATTTCATTGTGGATAAGTGTCGATCTTGGACGGCACTGTGATCTAACTCTATTAGGGTATGAATTGACAATTAGAAATCTATACTTCGACCAATCCTCTTTACAGTCAAATGAATTCCAACGGGAAGCATACACCATTTTCTGACACTCCGAACTGTAATACTTGTTAATGTTAGTGATGTCAATGTGCATGTGGGCACAACATGCTAATGCGTGGGAGCAGGAAATGCGATATATCTGCCACTTCTTACAAGTGCATGTCAGAGATGCCAAAAAACTTTTTTGTTACGATTCTTCCCTGGAGTTTTGACATCAAATCTGCCTAACTCCCAATCAAGCAAAATCACTTGAAATCGCTTCACTTTATCCACCGATCTTGATACTCTATTTGCACAATCCAGTCTAACATGATCTTGAGAAATTAAAGCATTTAAGCATGTATGAGGACCGCGACCAATCGTGATTTCAAATTCATCATCGCAAGGACATTGAATCCCACGCAACCTCCACTTACAAGTTCCATACTCAGAGTAGAAAACTGACCACAATCTCTTATCAGACTCCACTATCTCATAATTGTAATGATCTTTAATATGGTAGCTATACACTGCTGAATTAGATGACTCTTATGCTTGAAACACATCCCTTTGCGAAACTCAGTAAGATAAGAGGCATCATCGGCTACTGCTTCATTCTCATTCTCATTGAAAAAAAGTTTACCAGAATCTCCGCTATCAAGATAAAAGGGAAGTGGCTTTTCAACTCTTCCCCTAGAAGGTATCGCTTCATCATCACGGCCTACAACATCCACGCCATGAAAATCATCACTGTCCCTTCAAACTCATTGAACATCTCTTCATCCGTATCGACGTCTTCATCAAACTACACAATTGCAGGAACGACATGATTTTCTTCATCAACGTCGTCTCTGACACTACTACAACCCGTCGCTACATCATTAAAAGAATCGAACGTGGGACCAACATCATTTCTTATAACATTGGAGAAGTTCCTCTTCAGAATTGCATTCCTTCTCGATTCCTCCACTACAATTTGGGGTTGGACTATAGTAACTGGTACTTTCGGAATGGTAATACCATGGTACATTGTTGCACGATGCCCGACATTCGTTGCTCGAATACCCCCGAACATAAGAACATAAATTTCTTGGATGTGATTCGCGTTGGACGATGCAAACTCGACCAGTAATCTTACATCATCATCATCGCCAATAGGCACTAGAACAAGTTTCACTCCACCATTACCATATATGGGTACGGGATATCTATGACATATCTCTAATGTAGCCAAGTCACTCAACTTCATAGCACGGGCTATAACCTTTTCAAAAGTTGTATAATCAACTTATACATCTACCTTCAACCTCTTAATCGGTCCCTTGCTATGAACTACTTGTTCATTCCCATTAATCACGTTTCCATTGCAAAATAACAGCAACTGAATATGCGTCATCACAACAATTACAATACCTATATGAAAAAAAACACTATTACAAGATTCATAATTTCATTTAAACATAAGAACTGTTGGGGTTGTTAAGAAAGCAATGCCTTGTTGTATCATAGGAAGGGTTTGTGGAACTGCTGTGATATAGCGAAGTATTTCTGAAAATAAGGAACAAAGAAATTTGGAGAGGATATTTTGGCTAACTGCAGGGCCTTTTTTTTTCTTACGAGCAGAATGCCTTCTTGGTCTTTCTCTTACTCGCATACATCATTTGGAGATTACTACTCCTTATATAGAGTCTTAGGAAAGATCTAGAACAAATATTTACTCTACCCTAGTTCCTAGATTATTAACTTCCTTATAGTTCCTAGGTCATTAACACTACCCAACTTCCGAGACCACTAAATACACTTAATGAGATTATAAATTACAAAATGACCCTTAACACCCCACCTTAATTTATAATCTTCAGAAACTTCTTGAACAACTCGAGCTTCTCGAAATTCACGGCCTTCGTTAGAATGTCAGCGGGCTGGTCCGGGTATGAATAAATTCTATAACTATCTCCTTTTTCATCACAATTTCTCTGATAAAGTGGTGGCGTAATTCAATGTGCTTTGACCTTGGATGAAACACGGGGTTTTTCGTCATGGCAATGACTGACTGATTATCACAAAATAGCGTTGTTGGATGAGCAACCTTCTGCTGTAACTCCAGCAATAACCTTCTTAACCATACTGCTTTACGAATTGCTTTATTTACTGCAATGTATTCTGCTTCAGCTGATAATAACGTTACAATAGCTTGCTTCTTTGAACTCCAGGAGATAGGTTTTGTTCTAAGGAAGAAAAGATATCCTGACGTACTTCTTCGATCATCAATACTTCCTGCCCAATCACTATCAACATATCCCACAAGGTTGTTGTCTTCCTTTTTTGTGTACTTCAAACCAACATTCTTTGTTCCTCGAAGATATCGTAAGACATGTTTTACTGCTGTAAAATGAGTCTTGGTGGGATTGATCATGAACATTGACAACATACTTACACTTTGAACGATATCTACCCTTGTGTGGGTTAGGTAGATCAACGAACCAACCATGCTTCTATAAATCTTCGAGTCAAACTTTTCAGCACCATCATCCTGTTGCAGCTTCTCATTAAGAGTCATTGGAGTTGCTATAGCTTTGGCATTCTCCATGCAAAATTTCTTCAACATGTCAGCAACGTATTTCTGTTGAGAAATAATGATATATCTTTTGCTCTCCTTCACTTGCAAACCTAAAATATGCTTCATTAATCCAAGATCTGTTTCATCCATCATTGCCTTTTCGAACTTCTCCAGCAACCCCTTGTTGGTGCTAGTGTAGAGGAGATCATCCATATAGAAACAGGCTACTAGAAAATCAGCATTGCGCTTATAGAGATACTGTTCTACCAAACTTCTTTCAAATCCATTCTTCTGCAAGTAGGAATCTGTCTTGAAATTTCATGCTATCAGTGCTTGTTTCAGTCCATAGAGAGCTTTGTGAAGTCGGTACACTTTGTCTTCTTGTCCTTTAATAGCGAACCCTTGCGGTTGTTCAGCATACACTTCCTCTTCTAGTACTCCATTAAGAAAGGTTGACTTCACATCAAGTTGGAATACTTCAAGCTCCATATGTGCGGTAAGTGCTAGCACACTTCAAATAGTCTCCATTCTGGCTACAAAGGCGAATGTCTTAGTGAAATCAACTCCGGGCTGTTATGATTAACCCTTTGCTACGAAACGAGCTTTGTGCTTCTGTACACTTCCATCATCATTAAACTTTGTTTTGAATGCCCATTTCAGGCCAATTGCTTCTTTTCCTTTGAGAATGTCTACTAGGGACCAAGTATCATTCTTGTCAATACTAAACATCTCTTTTTTCATCGCATTTCTCCATTTCTCTTCTTTTGTGGCCTCTTCGAAATTTTGGGACTCAAACGTAGCAAGTGCAAAGTTAGCTTGCTCGCAACTTCAGTAAATGTGTGATACCTCCTTGGTTGCATATCATTGTCATAATCTTCTTTCTCTGGATTACTCTTGAGGAACTAACTGCTATTGTATCAGTGAGATTTGAGAGAGGCACTATTGCTGGTGCTTCTGGATAAGAAAACGTTGGCTGAGTCTGAGAAGACTCGTTCTCCCACTTCCACACTGCATTCTCATCGAAAATAACATCTCTTGAAATAACAAGATTGTTAGTCTTTGGATCAAACAACCGATAACCTTTAGATTCTACGCTAGAACCAATAAAAATTAGCTTCTCACTCTTCTCATTAAACTTCTCCTTTTTCTTTGTCAAAAGAGCATATGCAACACATCCAAATACCTTCAAGTGATCAACCACAGGTTTCCTCGTATGCCATGCTTCGTAAGGCGTCTTGTTCTGAACAGCTTTCGTCGGTGATCGATTGAGAATGTAAGCCGTTGTATTCACAGCTTCGGCTCACAATGAATTCAGAAGACCCTTGCCTTTGAGCATACTTCAAGCCATCTCAATAATAGTCTTGTTCTTTCTCTCAGCAACGCTATTGTGTTGAGGTGAGTACTTCATAGTAAGTTGTCGTTGTATGCTTTGTTGCTTGCAATAATCTAGAAACGACTTGTAAAAGAATTTTACTCCACGATCTCTCCTCAAAGTCTTTATTTGATATCCACTTTGCTTCTCTGCATTGGCTTTAAAACTCAAAAAAGTAATGAAAGTCTCCGATTTCATTTCAAGAAAGTATACCCATATCATACGAGTGTAATCATCAACAAATAAGAGAAAGTATCTCTTATTACCGATCGTTGGAGTTTGGGTTGGACCACAAATGTCAGCATGCACCAACTCAAGAGGGGCTTTAGCTCTCCAAGAGGTATTGGGAAAAGGAAGACGATGTTGCTTCCCATACACACATCCTTCACAGGCGTATGTTTCTATTAGTTGGATTTTTTGAAGACCTATGACTATATTCCTCTCTCTCAACAACGTTAGGCCCTTGTAATTCAAATGTCCATATCGCAGATGTCATAGCTGAGCTTCATCAACAACTTCATTCTTCAATGCAACATTCCAGGATGAATTCATCTTCAATGGAAATAAGTTATTCACCGTCATCTTCACTACAACGATTCTCTTCTCATTTTTGTCAACGATCTCACATTGACCATCAGCAAAGTTAACCTTATAACCTCTCTTAATCATTTGTCCCACGCTCAAAAGATTCTAAGCAATGCCTAGATAATATAACACATCATTAATCCGCTTTTCTTCACCACTTGCTGCTCTTACAGCAACGATTCCCTTTCCTTTAATCTTTATCTTTTTGCTGTCTTCAAGCTCTAACAACGAGTTGTAGCTGTTGTCGATCTCCACAAAGTTCTTTTATTTTATGTCAAATGATTGCTACAGCCACTATCCAAATACCATACTTCATTCATATCTTGCATTGCATTGAAACAAGAATAAAAAACTTGATTCAATTCTTCTTCTTTTGAAAAATTTACCAAATTTTGAGAGACATGTTGATGCGGCTGCTGCTTGTCTTTAAAATAACAATCTCATTCTCAATGATTTGGAAATTGACATTTCTTGCACCTAAAATAGCAATCATTTGATTCATGTCTAGCTTTTCTACAAATACAACAACTACCTTCTGAATTTCCAGATCTACTCCAGGAATGGTCTTCTCTACTGTGGAACTGGCTTGTTTTACGTCCTCTACCTCTTCCTCGAGAACGGCCACCACGTCTACGACCATAAAACTATCTGCTGTAGTTCACAATACACTCCTTCTGCTCTGGCTTGTTTTATGAAACATTTAAATTCATTTGAAAAGCTTGTTCAACAGGAGTTGAGTACTTACTTACCCTTCTTTCGTCTGCTTCAAGAGAACCCATTAGCTCATACACAGAAATTTCTCCTAAATTCTTTGTTTCTTCAATCACAGGAATAACATGCTCAAACTTCTGCAGCAGGCTTCTCAACACTTTCTCCACAACCTTCTTGTCGAGAACTTCATCACCGCAATATTTGATTTGATTCATGATTTCAACCACTCTCGAGAAGAAATCTTTTACCGTTTCGGACTCCGTCATAGCCAAGTTATCGAAATCCCCTCCACAAGCCTTAAAGCTTAATGGAAATCACTTTCTCCGAGCCTTGAAATTCTTTCTTTAATATTCTCCATGCTTCTTTCGCCTTCTTGAGACCATAAAGCCCCGGATAAATCGTCTTACTTACGGATTGTTGCAAGATCCGTAACGCCATCGCATTCTTCATCACGTTTTCTTTGCCTTCTTTTCTTGTGCTCCAGCACCTTCTTCCTCACTTGATGGGTCCTCATTTTCTTCAAAGCCTTCATCAATGATTCTCAACAAATCTTGTGAGAGAAAGATTGTCTCCATTTCCAAACTCCAATAACCATAGTGTTATCCATCAAAATCGGGATTTGGTTGGGCGAATTCTAAAAGAACATGTTGCTGGAAGACGTAGCCAAAATTTGTTGGGGTTGTTTGAAAAGTGGTGCTTTGCTGTATCACAGGAAGGGTTTGCGGAACTATTGCGACACTGCGAAGTATTTCTGGAAATAAGGAACAAGGAAATTTGGAGAGGATTTTGGCTAACTGTGGAGGCTTTTTTTCTTTCCTTACTATCCGAATGCCTTCTTGGTCTTTCTCTTACTCGCATATATCATTTGGAGATTACTACTCCTTATATAGAGCCCTAGGAAAGATCTAGAGCAAACATTTACTCTACCCTAGTTCCTAGATCATTAACTTCCTTCTAGTTCCTAGGACATTAACACTACCCAACTTCCAAGACTACTAAACACACTTAATGAGATTACAAAATACAAAATGACAATTAACAAGAACTACACAGGTTATCTAACACTAACAAATACCCAAATTCATAAATCCACCTAGCTATCCTAATTTCAATAAAATCGGACCAAATGTCACTAACATAAAACGAATAACATAATAAAAGCTAAAACTAACCTTGGTAAGCACGAATCTACTAAATCAGTACCGGGATGCGAAATCGTTAAGACCACGAATCGGCAAAAACTGCTAACCTAATGTCAATGAAATCGGGCCATGTCACTAACCTAAAACGAATAACATAATGAAAGCTAAAACTAACTTTAGGTAAGCACCAATATGCAAAATCTGTGCCGAGATGCGAAATCGGTAAGACCCGCTAATCGCCAAAAACACGGTAACCTTCCTGGAGTAACGACGTATGAAGTTAGGGAGAAAAGACGAGAACAATCCGAGAATGACGAGATTCAGAGAGGAGCTTTCTCGGATGGACAAGAATATAACGACCGACAGCCGCACGGAGCAAATGGTGGAGTTCGATTGCAAAATTAGGGTATGGAGCAAATGAAGAGGAGGGCATATGTGGGTTAAGACGCGATTAAGTCGCGGTTTCAAACCCCGACTTTCAGTTAAACTCGCGGTTTGAAACTACGACAATGAGAGACATAAAAATCTAGTGTCAGATCAAAGTCGGGGTTTGAGACCCTAACTTTGATGGACATCAGAAAATCTCCCACTTGGCCTATTTTTGTCTAATTCCACTAATGTCGGGTTCGAAACCCCGAGTTTATGTCATCCGCAAAAAGTCGTTGTTTTAAACCGCGACTTTCACTTGTTTTGAACCGCGACTTTTTTGTTAATTGAAAGCCGCGGTGCATAACCGCGGCTTAAGGGCTGTAAGGCCGTAGTTTACGAAACTACGATCGTATTTCACTAATTATTTTCAATACCAACAGTATTGACGTACAAAGGAGACTGGCGTAGTTACATTTTTTTTGTTTGGATAGGGAAAAATTGTTTTGGACAAACGAGACCGGGGGAGTTATATTGTTTTGTAGATTTAATGGGAGTTATATTTTCAAATATGGTTAGTCAAAAAAGAACATTTGGAAACATGACAGGTAGTTCCGAAATTTCGATAATAATACCATTTTGCCTAAAAAAGTCGAACTTATAAGGTTCCACTTCAAAAAAAACATCTCCTTAACTTCAAAAAAATAAAAAAGAGAACGACAAATTTATAAAGTTTGACTTACGGGATGGGGTATTATTTTCAGAATTTCAAAACTATCTACCATGTTTAGCGAATTTTTTCCGACTGGCTTTAAAATAGAATTAAGCTAGAGCTTTATTCTAAATTAAGGGAAATTGTTGGATCGTTCAGGTACACTAAGCGGGGGTGAATTAGTGATTGAAACTTTTTCGCCATTTCTCAATGTAAGCGGAAGCGTATTGTATCACAGCAGAGCGTTTATCAGATTATGAGATCTGCTTCGCTGTAACCGTTACGATTTGGTCGAGTAGGTTTTTGTACGAGTGTTTGCGCGATCGTAATGGATACAGTAGTTTATAGTGGTTCGGCCTTAATCGACCTATGTCCACTTTCTACCGCAGAGGTGATTCTACTATATAAATATAATGGGTGCAAATGAGCCTTTCGCACTAGGCTTTTGATATCTCAACAAGTGAGATTTAAAATCCTTTACAAGAAGATATCACTCCTGGGCAACGATCAGTTCCTCACACAATGGACTCTTCCCGTTTCCAGCAGAATGATGCTCACGCTCAGCAGATAATTGCTCAAAGGATTTCCACAGAGCACGTTATCGCTTAGGCGTAAGCCTGTCGATCAAAGCACAAAGACAATGTTGTGTTAGAGTATAAATCCTCACAAATAATTCCTTACAGTGAAGAACGACTTCTTAAGGAGCAGCCCGTTTCTGGTTCACAGTAGATGAATGCTTCAGCATTTAATAGCTCAGTAGAGGATTTCCACACAGCTTTTGTCTCTTCTCAAGATGAGCCCGTAAGTACTCAAAAGACAACCACATAGACAGTCACTTAGAACAAAAAGGAAAATATAAGAAAGAGTTGGTTCCTAACACAGCGGAACCTCACTTCTCACCTAGCGAAGTCAAGGTATTCGTCCTACACTCAGTTCGGACGTATATGGTTACCACAGCCGTGACTCACTGCACTGCACACCCAGTGCATAGGATGGAATTTTCAACTCCGGTGGCTCCCACGTAACCTGCTCTACGGTCCCTCAGGGTCGAAACTTCTGCACAGCACCCCTATGCTTAAGAGGACCTCTTTCCACTCCGGCGGTGTTCCCAACTCCTGCTCTACCCTGTAGGCACGAGACTTCTGGCGCACCAGCAAGTGCGTGTATAACTGCTCAAACTCCGTAGGCTCGAGACTTCTCTACTAAAAGACATGACAAGAACGGCTTCTTGCCGATGAGTCAGCAACTGGTTACTGCGATCAGAACAGGTATTCACTTAGCTTCCCTCAGATGATTCACCAGCAGCTCGTTAAATGCACATATGACACTCAGTCCCTCTCACGACGATCAAGGCTGCACTCAGCCCTTGAGACTCCCACACGCAGATTGCAAGAGGTAAGAACCAGGCGATCACTTAGCACCTTCGGTTCTCCGCCGATCCTCAAAGCTTCACTCAGATCACATAGGCTTTGGACAACCACACAAACCACTCAGAAGCATAAAAGCAATTTGGTCTGACGTCCCAGTCTGATTTTAATGGAGAGAAGATGTCCATATGCGTTGGGACAATCTTCGTGATTTGTTTTCAAAAGTTGCGCACAGGTCTGAGCAGACGTCTACTCAACGGTCGCTGTGCCCGAGAAGGTAAGTTCCCAACGGTAACTTCCCTTAGGTAAGTTATATCATTCGAATGAAATTAATTGTTTCCCTATTTGATTAGATAACTATTCAAATAATAAACTTATCAGATTAATTGATAAAGTCAAATCAAAATCAAAGTTGTTTAATTTAACGATTCAACTCTTTACAGCGCAACGTCGCCGTAGAATATCAGAATAAAATATTTTGTTTCCAAAAATAAATTTGGAAAGCAAATAACATAATATTGAGTTGCATAAATATATGATTTGGTATATTTAAATCACATTCAGCGAATTTAGACACTCAAATATATATTCTGAGTTGAATCAAAATATAATGTATATAAGAAATATTTGTTTGCATATATTCAGTGAGTAAACGTATTATTATAGTAGTAGAGTACTGTACAGCAGCGACATACTGCTCACGCTAGTTGTGGCTCAGTAACACTTTGCTCAAGCAAATCATTAAAGATAAGCTCTCCTCTTATGAATGAAATTAATTAAAAGGATTTTGATTAACTTTCATAATTAGAGGCTTTATAACCATAATTATGGTAAAATATATTCTAAATTAAATTAGAATATTTAGAACATCCCGATAATGATTGAACATCGAATTAATCTGGACAATTCAAAATACCAATTAATTTCAATGGTTTATTTTGGAAAATTAATTATTTCTGCTTTTGCAAAAGGACAGACGCAATATTGCAGCGACACCTTACTGTAACGCAGCATCACATTTCTCAAGCTCATCATCAAAGACAAGCAAAGTGTTACAGCAACACCGTGTTACGAGTTTATAACATAGCTTCTCAAGCTCATCATCAAAACCAAGGTTAAGAGAAAGTATTTTATGAAATAGGACAATAAATTTCAAAATTTACTGATCCTACTCGGTGCAAAAAGCATCGAGTCACTCGAGTTTAAAGGCCTAGATACATTATTTTTCCCCTGCTTCTCGTTGTTGCTAACAATGATTTTCAAGGACTTCGACTCGGACATGTTTTAACACTGTTGAGAACAATAATTTCCCACAAAGTTTTAGGAAATCGTTGTTATCAACAACAATTTCATGATTTTATGCAGGAATATATGAAATTGTTGTTGACAGCAATGATTTTCTCAAAATGATTTGAAAAAACCGTTGCAGACAATAAGTTCTTTACAAATAAAAGTCAGTGGTCGCAACGGTAATTTCTTGACCTTATATTGCGGATTAACATTATAATGAAATCAAAGCTCAAGGAACTACTTCCGAGGGGACTCGTTAGTTTATTAACAATATTTATGTTTTATGTTGAAGTAGGAAAAAGTTGTTTAGGACGGGAGATTGGGAGCTTTATTCCAAAATAATTTTTAACTAAAAAATATTTTGTAAAACAGGGCAACAATTTTTAAAGTTAGCCAAATAAGCCTATCTTGATGATAAAAACACCGAGTCGCAGTAGAAAGTTGGAAACTTGGTGTTGTTCATCCTCAGATGGAACAATGTGTTTATAACATTGATTTTGGGACATTTTTTTTACGAATTTGAAACTTTACTACCATGTTTTCACTTCATTGACTAATTTATGACAGTTTTATTTTTTTTTTATATAATGCAAATTTTTTGTTGGGTCGATTAAAGGGATAAGCAATTGGTCTTTTGAAATCTGATCATAGAGGTGTGACATTAATGTCTGCTATGATTATTGTTGCCCCGCAACTGATTTTGAAGCAAGTCCTTTTCTTGAGTTAATAATCGAGTGCCATTCTAATGTAGATTATTGTATATGTATACGCTCCAGGGAGCAAGCCTTTCTTATTTTAAATTTTTTATTTTATAAATCATATAGTTTCCATTTAGATATTATGATTTATAAAACATATTGTAATGGAGGGAAATAAGAGTTTTGGAAAGAGTAGAATTGATTTGATTTGGAAAAATAACAAAAAATTAGCACACGACCTGTTAAAACGTTGAAGTGAATTAATATAAGCAATAATATATTACAAAAACTTTTCAAATTTAGAAAAATGTCCCAGCCGAACAAGTTTTTGAAACTTCCTCTCCATCATTTTTAAAGAATAATAATATCTTAAAAAATTTCTCAACCCCGCCTCCCTTGCTATTTCTCTTCCCAGCCCAACCCCCGGAGACTCAGCCCCGCCGCTGCCAGCCCCCGCCTCCGCCCCTGCCTAGTTCCCCTTCCCCATGCCCTCTTAGATCATTAAGTTCCACGTTCCGAACCTACCCACCCTAGAACCTCTACTCACCCCTAATTCCACCTACTTATTATTTGTGGCCACCTTCTTTTTTCAATCAGTTTTTATCTTATTACAGTATCAACCGTCCTCTCACAAATATTCCCGCCTAATTCAATTGGGATGGTTATAATACGTGTCAACTCATGACATGTTTTGTTATCGTTTGTTAAACTACCTAAAACTGAGGAATCAGACCAGACATTAATTTTCGAGCTGTACATTCTAGAGTAAGTATTTGTGGTATGCAGGAAACATGGAAATATTGGAGAAGTACGTCAATTAATGTCACAGAGACGTAGCACACTTTTGATATGTGGTCGACAAATAATTGATTCCGTCAATTGATTTGGCCAACTTGTATTGAATTTACTTATTTTTCCCTAATTTGAGGTTATGGAATGTGGTGACAGATTCTCAACAAAAGGGGTGGTTGGTTCTCTTTGAACCTCATTTCGTGGCCAACAAGAGAGCAAGTACTGTCCCTTGGCTATCGCCACCCTTGGTGAGCAATCAATTCATAGTGCTGGACCACCCTAATCCCTAATACTTAAATTTATGTAGTTCACAGGCAGTTTAGATGTAGGACAACAATCCACATCTTTAAAAAACAAATCCGAAAAATATGAAAATAACTTGTTATGAATAAATCTATAATGTTTTTAAGTTTTTTTAAACATAACTTATCCCTTTATAATTTTTTTTATTCAAGCCCTAATTAGTCTAGGGAATCTCCGATGATAAAATTATTGAAACCTTGAATGCGACTCGAGAAATTTCAACCTATTTTACATTACGGAAAGCTATATTTTTTAAAAAAGAAAAGGTCTCGGAGTAACTCTTTTTTATTATTATCCTTTAAGAATTCAAGCAAATTAATATGTATACATTAATGTATAAAAAATTAGTTCATCGGGGGTTGTTTCCTAAGTCGTAGTACTCTAGAAGCTTGTGAATATACCCAAACTTGGTGTACGGAGATTGCATGTTTTCAACTACCACAATCTGGTGCAGTCGAGTGGAATTCGCTCTTTGTCCCAAAGATCACAACCCGTTACCATCGATCGCATGTTACCATCACTCATGAGATAGGAATATCACTTAATTCCAACGTCCCCTTAATATTAATTATCCTTCAGATTCCATCATTCACCTAAAAGAGAATAGTAAGTTCCAACACATTCAGGCAAAGGACGTGGATATTACCTTTGTGCATGCATAGCAAGACCAAGAAGTCAGTTAGGATTTGATGTGATAATGAAGAAAATGGGGCAACTCAACAACAATTAGGATACAACGTGAGTGAAGCCACTCGGTATAAAGATAATTTGAAACCTTAAGCATATTTGGGTTGCCATTCAATAGTTATAAATAGGTTTTTATGGATTGGAAAAGTAAACTATCACATCTGAAACAAAAATTGGGTTGCACTTAGCTCTTAGTTTTCAGCATTCTTGTTTGTCGTTGTGTTTTCTTGGTGTACTCTGCAAGCTTTTGTAAGTGCCCATTTTCACTTAAGCATTGTATTTTTTTCCTTTACTCTTTATCATGGTGACCACATTCTCGAACCAAATATTGACCTTATGTTCGTTTGTCAAATACTCTCGACGTGTTTGCATGTGTACATGTCTTTAGTGACCACAGTGCGAGTAGGATGGCACAAAAATATACTAAGGTTGGTGGAGCATATGAAAATGACCATGTTAATCAAGTGGAGTCAGATGATACCTTTGCTAATTTCCAAAATTTTGAGATCCAGGAGAATGAGGGGCATATGCTCTAATTCTTATTGGAGAAATTTGGAAAAGTGGATGAGAAGATTGAGAACTTTGAACGAAAGCTCAAAACTAAAAGTAGAAACATGAGACTATGCATATTGGGTCTAACATACATCCCTCATGATTTGTCAATGAGAGGGAGCCTATTGAGCGACGTTAAAATACGACGACTTATGAGTCTCGACACCGCAGGCACAAGAGCTTTTACTGTAGGCCTCCTGAATTTGAGAAGAGAATTCTCAATGAAGGGAAATCTATGGACTGCCCTCTTGGAGGTGACTGTAGGCGGTTTGGTGGCATTGCTAATCTAAGGGAATATGTCACTCGTGTGATAGAACATGCGGTCTCTAGGATAAACAAACGACCTGAGCTAAAACTATATCTAATCCCATATCTCTAAATCACGAACATTGAGTATCCATTTCCTCGAGGATAGGGTGCCTGATTTCACTCGATTATCATGAAGAAGGGATGCCTCCGACAGAGCAAGTCATATATTTCACACATCAAGCCAGCGAAGCCTTCGCTAATGGTTTCTAAAAATTAATGCTTTTCTCAAGATCACTTGCAGGTGTTGCCTTCTCTTGATATATGATCTTCCTCCATGGGAGGAGATGCAAGTGCAGCTCACCTTAGATTTTCGCCTAGTCAGACTTGTCAATCACTTTACACAATTTGATTCGCATAAAGCAACAATCGGGTGACTACAGAGAAAGTTGTGCTTTCGTGGTCGAAAAGTCCATTGTTATTATACCCTTGTGCCCCTGTTAGTAGTCTAAAAATTGCTCCATGGATCTCATTGGGGTTTACCTACTTGCATGAATCAATAATTGTCTTGAAAGAATAAAATGAAATTGGAACAACTGTTCATGATTGCACATCGCAGTCTAAGCGTGGGTATCGTAGCTAATCGAGTAGCTCTTGAAGATGTGAGGTGCAGATGCCGATGATCACCCCGGATTCGAACCCCAACCAACAAGGGCTCGACTATTGATATCGGCAAGACCCAACCATAGATGAGAGGCTGGGGGACAGGGAAAAGAGTTGAGTCGATCAGGTTTCCATCCGAGGGACAAGTGAAGACTGACTGAGTTATAAAACATCTACATCAAAGGATGAACTAATTGATAACCATCGTTGATCGACATCCTTTTAGTGATGAAGTCAATGCATTCGATATAAATTGAATTGACATCAATTCTTCGCTTTTGCTGATGGAGAAAAGACATCAAGCAATGCTGGCAAGATAATTGTTACAACAAAATTTTCAAGACTCCTGGAAAAGGGGTCCTAAAATGCGCCATTAATATGGAATTAATGGCAAAATGAGTGTTGTTGGCATATGAATAGCTGGCACACCACTATCAAGTATTTCACAATTAGAAAATTCCTTCAGACCTAAAAGAAGGTCGTGTTACATGACTTGACGGGACTACATGAGATGGTATTGAGATAACTCATGGACCATCCAGATTTCAAGCATACTTAGAGGGATGCTCTACTGTGCAACAAGTTGCACTTGTACAAGATGAGGTGAAACACGTAGCTTGAAGGGCGAGGACCCTTGATGCCCAAGTATCAAGGGTCCTTGATGCTTAGCCTTGATGTCTCCTTTGAAAGTCCGGAGGAAGCATCAAACTAAGTTCAACCATTTATCAACCTTCTCAATCTGTAGGAGCCCAATATGTGAAGGCTACTGTAGGAACACAAGAGACCATAGTTAAACCATGTAAAAAAAAGTGGGGACGCCCCCTCATCGTTCTGACGTTGAGGCGAAAGTCGAGATACTCGTCGCACCTCTTGAAAAGCAGTGCATGAAGTCACCTAACCCAAGAAATGATGTGGATGCCATCAAGATCATGTAGCTCCTCAAAGTTGAGATAATCTCTTATAAATGCAAACTAGTGGATAAAATATTGATCACCCTAATGTGTTATGCCTGTTGCATTCAATACTTCTTGTTGATGACTAGGATGTCTTATGAAGGGATAACAACCATCATTCCGTCATGTCCTACTAAAGGTAACAGTGAGATCCCTACTAAATGACTTATGAAACAGATACAAGTACAATGAAAGGTTACGACCCCCATACTGGAGAATTTGTTCAGGTGAGTATTAGCTCTCTTCCTCTCTCCGTAACATGGGCATCCGCTTTTCTAACTCACTAGTGGGTTTATGATAGATGGCTAGTGCAAAACCTTGCCCTCTTGTACCCTCTGAGAGTACAAGGAAAGGCGAGCCAATAGGAAGCATGTCAGTCGCGATCCTCTTCCTGGAGACCTTGCCATGAAGCTTGGCAAGCATGTCAACCGGGATATTATTTTGTTGCTTGGAAAGTTTGATTATCCGGGGCATAGTCAGGCAATGCCAGATATCAGACCAATGTAGTCGGAGGTGACAATTCTCCCACATTAAACTTGTCCTAAGGTGAAGTTAGGTCAAGGTGGCACAAAAGTTGAATATCTGAATTTTGTCATGGTGGCCAAGGGAGACATAGACTATGCTAGATAAAGGGTTGTTCATGGGTTGATATAAAGATTAAGTAGGTGTTTGGCGAATCCCAATTGTCTTGCATACATATGATGATTATACACCTCAAATATATATTCTTGGAATCCATACTCAACAAATCTCTAGAGGTGATGATAGAGATTCGAGCTAGATTGCATGCTTGTCTGCAAGTATTGAACATGTTTTTTTGGACATTGCTTCCATTGTAGAACATGCCCTTTGTTCCAGTCATCAGCAACGTCCATTAGGGCTCTTATGCAACCATATGTACTCAAGTGTGTCCAATACTTGGACTGGCATGCTTCAAATAAGTGCCAGTGAAAGAAAACTGGAAGTTGTCGTGCATAGAGGACAAGTCTTGGGAAGTATCATTCAAGCCATATCTATAAAAGTCAGATAGGGCCCCTTAATAGTTATGTGGGGAACTCATTCAAGTTTGTAATAGCAATGTTGAGCTCTGTACAACAGACTCAAGAGCATAAGGCCAAAGACTATGGTAGAATTCACATGCACAAGAAAACACCCAACTCAATCATAAATTGCCTAGGTCGCATGCTCATGCTGCAAAATAGAAATTTGGACAACTCGAGATAGAACTCAAACTTTCCCCGTGAACCCCAACGTCTATTGGAGTACCCATTTCTCACTTGATCTCGTTACTGATTCTTGACTAAGGTTTGAACTCGAACCGATCCTCATCTAGAGAGTGAAAAATGGAGAGGAACGTTGTGGCGTGGCAACCATTCTAGAAACAAACATCCTCAAGGTAACAAACATAGGCCCTTGAGGCAAATATGAGTAGTTGATGACATGGTTCCAAAATCTAGATAATGGGATTGTGCTCCACTCAAAGAAGAGACATAATTAGAGTGAAAATACCCAAATATTATCGTATTGCATCTTTCTTCTTTTTCAGGCAGCCAATCACTTCTCAAATCCTATATGTCGGAAACGAAGCTCGCTATGTGATAAAAAAACATTGACTTTAACCTCTAGATATGAACTTTTCTGAACATAAGAAACTTTCTTTTGAAAGAACCTCCCCGGTAATCTGTCGGGAACGAAACCCGTTACATGATAAAAATCGTCGACTTTAACCTTTGGATACAGACTTTTTTGAATAGAATGAACTACCTGTTGAACAAAACACCTCAATAATCATTACTGGAAAGTTTGTTTCGGAATGAACTTCTTGCCAGAAACGAATCTTGCTACGTAAAAAAATCGCTTACGTTAACCTCTAGGTACAAACTTTGTTGAATAGAACGAACTACCTATTGAACGAAACTACCATGTAACTATTACAGACGTGCTTATTTTAGAATGAACATCATGCCGGACACGAAACTCGCTACGTGACAAAAATTGCCGACTTTGACCTATGATATAAACTTTTATGAAAGCGAATGGAATTCCAGTTAAAAGAAAGTCCTATGTAATAATTACAGAAAAGTTCGTTCTGGAACACCCTTTTTCGACGACTTCCGCAGATAAGAACGTAAATTTCTTATAAATTTTATAAATATGTATTCATAATATTGAATACTTTCCAATACATGTGGTATTAATATATAGGCAAAATATCGATATTTGGCCCAATAAATTTGTCAACTTTTCGTTTTGGCATAACATTTTAAAAGTTTTCAATTTGGCCTTAAATCAATTTTAGTTTTCAATTTGGCCCTGTTCGTAACGGCATTTGCGAATTCATTGTTCAGCGTTTCAATTATCCGACGTGTCTCTAAAGGGTTAATACGTATAATTTGTTTTTCCTACGTGGCAATGACAATGAAATAAATCAAAAAGGGGATTAGGGTTCTTATGACGGAGGTGATTTGTGATGATTTAAAATTCCTCCTTCCCTAGGATTTTTGTTGTTTCCTCGATTCCTTCATTGTTCTTTCTTCCGGTTATATGGTTTGTGTCTATTTCTTGATTTTGTAAGGGTTGTTGTTTGTATGGTTCATACCTGGGTTTGCTTGGGTTGTTGCAGTAAATTGTTTAGCATACCTAACGGGTTCTTGATTATGGACAGGTCAGAATGAAGCGCCTTTCGATGGACATCCATGTATGTGGTATAGTGTCGCAGGGGGACAGATTTCAGTATGTTGGTGGTAGGGTGTTTAAATTTGGCAATGTAGATTGTGATCTGATGGGCTATTTCACCTTGGTAGCCATTTCCAAAGATTCTAGTTTTAGTGTCAGGAAGATGTGGTAGGCTCTTCCAAATGATAGTGTGAAAGAAATTTATAGTGGCAAGGATGTTTTAGAGATGTGTGATGCATATCCCAATTGTTCAACTTTGAGTATTCACTGTGAAGGGACGATGATGGAGCAGGGAACTGACCATGAAGTATTGGATGAGGCAGTGGGGGAATCAGATCCATTTGAGGACACTAGTTTTGATATTAGTCTTAGTCTTACTGGAGAGTTGTTGCCTGAGCTTGGACAACCCTGGATGGATGAGATTGGACAGCTCGGAATGGATATGTTAGATAATTTTTGTTAATGATTCTGATTGTACATGTACGGCTGATCTTTTAGACAGTCCTGAATGGATATGTTAGACAACTTTTGTTAATGATTCTTGTTAGACAACTTTATGTATTAATGTATGGCAACTTATTTTGAATTAAAGTAGATGTTGCAAACTGACAAGTTCATTAGACTACAAACAACAACTATGTCAGGGTATATACAACAATACTAATTCTTAATGCTTCTGGTTAGACAATGTTCATTAGTTCATCAGGAGAACTGATTCTTAATACATAACACAACAACTATGTCAGGGCTATATATACAACAACACTGATTAAAACCACTACAACAAAAATCATCAACTTTAAATCTCTATTTAATTTTGTCATCATCACTTGATTTGCACTTTGTTCCAGCTGATGAGATGACTGCAACATCTTATACTTGATCACCTCATCCTCTGTTTCAAAGCTCTCACAGCAGTTTCAAAGCTCTCGCTACGACTCATAATTATCAACCTTTACATTTAACAATAACAATGAATGACACCTATACACACGGTGTAACAGTTCGTGGAATCATAAACCCAAAACCTCAAAACAACCCATTTAAAAAACCCGACCCAAGAATCCTTACAAAATCAAGAAACATACACAAACCATACAAACAACCCATTTAGAAAACCCAACCCAAGAATGCTTACAAAATCAACAAACAAACACAAACAATACAACTGGAAGGAAGAAGGAATCGAGGAACAGGAAATAAAAACCCAGGAAAGGAGGGATTTCAATTCGTCCCAAATCACCTATGTGACAAGAACCATAACCCTCTTCTTGATTTATTTCATTGTCATTATCAGTAAGAAAAAAAATGACACGTATTAACGCTGAACGACGAAATCGCAAATGCCGTTACAAATATGACTAAATTAAAAATTAAAATTAATTTAAAGTTAAATTAAAAACTTTTAAAATGTGAGGCTAAAAAATTAAGGCTATTGACATTTTGCCTAATATATATGATTAAAAAAATTTTAAATTTGCACTCACGCCTAGTGTCGGAACGGAAGTCGACCTGTCACAGGACGACCGAAGTTCGTCCAAAAATTGGTAACCGCTGAACGCTTGCATTGCCCTGACTTTTGTGATTGTGGTGGAGGATGGAGGGAGAGACTTTTGTGTGATTGTGGTGGAGGATGGAGGAGATCTTTTTCTGATGTGAGTATGCAAGAAAAGGGCCATCACAACCTCCTCCTCGGGTCCGGAAATTCAAAACTATTTGATCTGAAAAGTCAACACAACGTTTGTCCTAAACCTGCAAGGAAAGCCAGATGAAGCTTCCCCTGGCTAAACCTTCCCCACTTTGCGTATTTGATGCTTTCTGGCCCATCATCATCTTCATTGCCGTCTTCGTCTAATAGGTTGAGGTTCATTTCTTCGTCATCCTTTTCTGGGCATCATCGGCAGGTACCGGGATGGAACTACCAGTTAGGAAATATACTAGCGCTTTGTGTTTTTGCTTGTTTATTCTTGTGATCGTTAGGTCTGAGGTTGGTCTAGATTGGGATTTGTTGGGCGTTGGCTATTCTGCTGACAACTTTTTGGGTGTGAGGGGAATTGGTGGGTGATTTTGCAGCAGGGCGGGTTTCGGCTGCCGGCATGGTCGTTCGTTCGTGGTGCTTGATGTATAAGAGGTAGGGTTAGGAATTAGGATCGGTTGATTCCAGCTTCTAGGGATCCAGGACTCTGTAGAGTTCCTCTGTCGACTCTGAACCATCCTCGATTTTCTGCTGTTTGACCCTTTTGTTCAAATTCATTCGCATGTTGGATAGGTTAAAGATTCAAGAATTCTCTATCGATGTGCATCCTTGAAGTTGTGCTTGGCAGCCCTGTGATCTGTGTGCGATACTGCTTTCCACTCAGTTGGGGACAACGATGTGTGTACATGTAACCCTGACCTTTTGGCATGATTGTAATTCAGCTGAAGATGCAGTCGCTGCAATACTCATCTTTGACAACTGCTTCAGAGGAAGACGATCCCTTTCCGACTGAAGAAAGATACCGGAGCCCAATGAGAATCTTCTTCAACAATATTGGGTACTTTTGCGATCATTCCTTGTTTGTCTCTTCTTTGTTCTGTGGCGGTCATTTGATCCCATCAACCCAATATGTTTTACAAATTAACCAGAGACATCTTCAAGTACGACGACCTTGGACAGGAGATAGTGCAGATAGCACTGCCGGCAGCCTTAGCGTTGACGGCGGATCCTATCGCATCTCTTATCGACACTGCATTTATTGGCCAAATAGGTCGGGAACTGCCAACGATTAGTGTTTTCAAATTTAGAATTTTGTCTGTTCTGCTTTCACTTGAGATTTTGTCTTGGGCTGCGCAGGTCCTGTCGAACTAGCGGCAGTGGGTGTGTCCATTGCTTTGTTCAATCAAGTGTCGAAAGTGGCGATATTCCCTCTTGTCAGCATCACCACATCCTTTGTTGCTGAGGAAGACGCTGTTTGCAGCAAAAGCTACGAATCTCATGAATCTGAATATGCCAGAGTGCCCACGGCACTGGATTCCGATGAGATGGAGTTGACGCCTCTAGAAGGTGGTCAATTCAGAGGCATTCCATTTCGATTGATCGATAACAAATGTTTAAGACTGTTTGCGCTTACTTTCAAACAGTTCCTCTCATGCAAACGGTGGAATCATCTGTGTCGGCAGAATCTGGTACTGGTGATATTGAATCGGCGCCAGATAGGCACAAAATATCAAAATCTGGAGCAACCGTTGGGAAAAGGCATATCCCGTCAGCCTCCTCGGCCCTGATAATTGGTAGCATACTCGGTCTCCTCGAAGCTGTGTTCCTCATCTCTGGTGTGAGGCCACTGTTGAACTTCATGGGCGTCGATTCGGTGAGCAAACTGATCATAGATGAGTAAAGTTAGACTGTAAGAAGCCATATGTGGTGATATTTGCGAGGTGTCATTCGATTTCAGGAATCTCCCATGCTTAGTCCTGCAGAGAAATACTTGATGCTCAGATCGCTTGGGGCTCCTGCGATTCTCTTATCTCTGGCAATGCAAGGTGTTTTCCGTGGTTTCAAGGATACGAAAACCCCTCTATATGCTAGTGGTAATCCGTAATATCACTTCCTGATGTTTTCAGTAGTTTCTCATGCGATCTTGGGATCATGAAATGTTATTTCTTTGAATTATGCAGTTGTTGGAGACGTGGCAAATGTAATTTTGGATCCGATTTGTATATTCGTGTTCCGTTTGGGCGTTAGTGGTGCGGCAATTGCCCACGTAATATCACAGTAAGTACGAATTCTGGGTCTTATCCGAGAAATACAGTGAATTGCTAATTTTGAATGCTGAGATCCTGATGGGATTGTTTGTATTGCAGATACCTCATTTCCATCATATTGTTGTGGAGATTAAGGCGAAAAGTTGACCTTGTTCCTCCGAGTGCCAAACACTTACAGTTGGGCAAATTTTTGAAGAACGGTAAGATGTTTACTCTGATTAATCCGGTGCTAGTGCTTTTCTCGTGTGTTTTGATCTATGTATTTTCTCATCTGACAATAACAATTGTTTTCCCAGGGTTTTTGTTACTAATGAGGGTCATAGCGGCAACGATCTGCGTGACACTGGCAGCATCGATGGCCGCTCGTCTCGGATCAACTCAGATGGCCGCCTTTCAGGTGTGCTTGCAAGTATGGTTGGCTTCATCGCTGCTTGCGGATGGACTAGCCGTAGCCGGACAGGTTTGATGTCCTCCCTCTTTCGGGCAGCATTCAAGCATTATTTTAGTCCTTACCAGCTTCCCCTTGACTCATCACAGGCGATTCTCGCCAGCGCATTCGCGAGGAATGACCTCGAAAGAGCTTCGGCTACTGCCTCTCGAGTACTCCAGGTTCATGATCACGTTTGACTTCACATCTACAGTTTGCTGATGCCTTTTCTATAGTAACTCTGTTGGCTTTGTTCTTCAGTTGGCGCTCGTCCTAGGATTAGCACTGGCAGCTGTCCTTGGGATAGGCCTGCAGTTTGGCGCAAAACTGTTCTCGAAAGATGCCGACGTCCTCCGTGTTATTGCCATTGGAGTCCCGGTGAGTTTCTTTTGGTCGCTTCCATCAGGGTACAAATGTTACGATCTGCTATCAGGGAACTAACCAGACATCGGTTCCACTTTCTTGGGTTTCAGTTCGTTGCGCTTACTCAACCCATAAATGCATTAGCATTCGTTTTCGACGGTGTCAACTTTGGAGCATCGGATTTTTCCTATGCCGCATACTCCATGGTGACTCTGCGCCCATATCCCAACCTAGAGCGACATTCCTGGGGATCCCTGTGGACTAATTTCACCCAATCCTCTCCCTGTTCTACAGGTTGCCCTTGCAGTGGTCAGCATCTTATGCTTGTTCGTGCTGTCTTCGACTCACGGATTCATCGGGATCTGGGTCGCCCTGGCATTCTACATGAGCCTCCGCGCGCTCGCCGGATTCGGCAGGTAAACCAGAGAGGAATTCTCCATGACAGAGAAATTTTCCCCATACACAATCAACAAATCACTCCTGGTTTTCCTCGTTTTGTTTCTCAGGATAGCGACCGGAACTGGTCCTTGGAAGTTCTTAAAGAGGTGAAACCGGTCGTTGTGCCAGCTTCTACGACGTAGCTATGTAAAGAATTCTTCGTTTTGTTATACATGTATGTATGTATCTGAATCAATACAGGGGGGGTAGCCGTTGTCAGGACGCTGTGCTTAATCTTGCAAGCATCATCATCCTGTTGTGTGTTTTTTGCTTTAAAGACAGACAAAATGGGAGTTGAGCCGTGAAAGTGATGACATCCCTTTGAACATTGATGAGATGAGATGGACTTCAAGAGAACAACTGCATATGCTATAACTAATAATAATAATAAGTTTAATAATTGAAGCTTTTCGGAAATTTTCTTCGGGCATTAATGCCATGCTTTGTATATAAGAAATTAATTTTCTTTAAAATATTTATATTCGTGTTTTATTTTATAAAGTGCGAAGGAGTGGGTGGAGAAAAAACAAAAAGTAATTGATCGAAATTGTTTTTATCTTTAGTATTGGGGTGGTATGTTTAGATTATATATAAAGGGAAGAGAGGAGGGGAAACAAAAGGAAATCTGTACGGGTTCTCCCGAATTTCCCTCTCCGATCAGACCACCCTCCAGAACCCCCCCCCCCCCCCCCCCCCCAACTTCCCTTACCGATCGCATGAACAGCCGCCGTGACCGGAATCCACGCCGACGACAATGCCGTCCTCCACGCCTCCGCCCTCTGCTTCCTCAACCAAACCCCTCGATCTCGTCTCTCGCTTCTCTTCCCCCGACGTAGACCTCCAGCTCAAATCCCTCCGGGAGGTTAAGAACCAGATCATTGGCAACCGTACCAAGAAGCTCTCCTACATTAAGCTCGGCGCCGTCCCCGCCGTATCCTCCGTCCTCTCCCGCGCCTCCTCCTTTGGTTGTGACTCCTCCCGGGGTTCCAATCTGGTCATCCAGTCTGCCGTCGCCCTCGGTAGCTTCGCGTGCGGCCTCAATGCCGGCGTTCAGGCCGTGATCGACGCCGGAGCGTTGCCTCACTTGTGGCGGCTCGTTTCCAGCTCCGATGGAAAGGTAAGGATGTATTTCAGATTTCGTTGTTGAAATTGGCGGAAAAAGTCTGCTCGTCTCTCGTGCTGGAGCTGTCGTCAAGAATGATTAGTCTGCTGGTTGTTTTGAATAGATCAAGTAGCGACAGAGATCCCAATTTGTAATGTTTACAGTTAGAACAATCCCATCTATTGTATATCAATTACACTTACCAGAACCAATAAACCCTCTGTGACAGATGGATGGGGTTTGCGTGACAGGATGCGGCTTAACCCTGTGAGCATTGTGAACGAAGTTTTCTTTGCACCAACCAAGATTTTCTGTCATATTCATTGAAGTAGCTGTCCGTAAACGTGAGAAACAGAAGTGGCTGAAAGATGGATTGACATGATTCCATTAACAGTCAAAGCGAGACGATATAAAAACACTTTCAGTTCTGCCAAAATGCATGGGTCAAGAAGAAGATTTGATTGGACTTGTTGGTAGATCGAGTAGTTATCAATTTATGATGTGATTCAAGTAGATATGCAGAGATTTGAACATTCAATTTCTTACATTCTAATATTTTCTCTGTGCCTACTTTTATATCAGTGCTCATATATTCCTTTCCTTCATTATCACGTAAGAGCTTTCTGACCATGCTGCTTGAATTAGGTTGTAGATTCTGGTGCTAGATCCCTAAAATTGATATATCAATCCCCACTTGCTCCAAAGTATGATTTCCTTGATGATGGAAATAGGAAATCTCTTCTCACATTATTGAATAGCAAGCACGAGATCGTCATGGGTCTCGGTTGTGGTATAATTACCCATTCTTGCCGAACAAGTGCAGAACAGAAGGCACTTTGCAATGCTGGAGTTCTGAACAAGCTTATAGACTTATTTGATGGTTCCGTCAGCCAAAGGGATGCTAGTTTGGAGTCTTTGACAACACTACTAAAGAACAACTGTGACATAACTGCTAAGTTTGTGGAATTTGACAGTGGAAGGGCCTTGGATCTCATAATCAAGTTCACCTTGGATAAAAACTTGAAGACGAGGCTACTTGCTTGCTGTTGCTTGATAATGATAAGAAATGTATCATCATCTTATCTTCATGGCATGGACATTGAAAGAAAGTTAATGTCGTACTTGCTTGAGCTTTTAGAGGATGTTGGGCAAGTCGGTGATGATGCAGTATTTGCCCTGTCCAGTTTAGTTGCTGGAAAGGAAGATTTGCAGAAAGTTGCATTTGAGACTGGTGCTATCGATGAAGTCTGTAGACATTTGCGAAGAGGTGTTTCATTTTCACAACGTTACAGAGGGCTGCTTATTGCATTGACTAATATATGCGCAAAGTTGGAGATCTGTCGATCTAGGCTGTTTTCCTCACAGTCACAGGTATCCTATATTGTTTTTCTTTGTAATATTCGAAAGATCTTAACATCTGTGTAGTCATTATCAATACATTTATGCCAGAAATATACTTTTTGTCGACCTTAACATGGGGATCGGCACTTGTTACCTATCTATCTTATTATTTTTCCTACCGTACTTTTATGTTTAACTTTTAAGTGAAGATGATGTCTATTTTCATTACAATAACATAAAAAAGAAAGAGGCATGTTGACCTGTTTCAACTGAATGGCATTCTTTGCTGTTATTAATCAGGCACTCAATTCTGTGAGGGATGCACTTAGTCATGACTGTAATGACGTAAAGACTGCAGCTTGCGATTGTTTGAGAAGCCTCTCTCGGTCGGTCAAGGTTTGCAATATATGTATGCATTTTAATATGAATAATCATTTTTTCCTTTATAATGGTTAGCAATTCCTGATGAATTTGCTATCAGAATTTGAGTGCAGGTTATTTTATGAACGAATCATTCATTGGTCCTCTGCTTGAACTTTTTCATGACCCTTCACTCCCTGTCCAGGTACTTTCACCAGCAGGAATACTTTTATCAATGTCCTGATGTTATACATGTTAGGGTTTTCATCACAGTTTGTCAATATTAGCATGGTCTTCTTTTCATGTTGAAGGCTTGAAAACTCAATCTGTTGCTATTTAGGGAGTGTCTGCATTAGAGACTCCGGGTTTGCAAGTGGCTATGTTTAGTGTAGACATAGGGAAATATTATGGATTAGTATTTTTTTCCCGATGATGACGTTGGATTGCTTCAGAGAAATCTTGCAGTTGTTTGCCAAACTTCACGATCTCTGAAGTTAACTGTGAAATTGTTTGGGTTGCTGCGGACGTAAATGACTAGTGCCGTGCGTCTTATGCTGCTTATTCCCTTGGATTTTCAGCTGGCAGCTCTACGTGCAATCAGCAACATGGTTGTCGATTTCACCCAGCACAAGTCATACTTTCTGCAAGCTGGGGGGATTAAGCTGCTTGTTCAGTTGTCAATGTCAATGGATTCAGATGTAAGAACACATTCTGTGTGGGCTTTGAAAAACTACATGTTCCTGGCGGATTGTAAATTCAAGGAAGCTGTATTCAATGAGCTCTCTGCATCTTCCTTAGTCAGCTTGATATGTGGTATGAGTTAACATGCCATTGAGCTCATGCAAATGGCCAGAACCATGCATTGACAAGTTCTCTCATTTTGCAGATCCCGAAATCTCCGTTCGGGAGCAAGCTCTGAGGTTTGTCCGAAACATCATGGATGGAAATGCGCAATCATATGACTATATTCTTTCAGAAAATGGTGTAATACCGGAAGCGATCGGGAGGCAGTTGCGACATGCTTCAGAGACAGAACATAATATCCAGGTGACAAATGCGGCCTTGTGGGAAGGACACCTCATATTGTCATTTCTCGAAAGTCCAACATGGTCGATAAAAATTCGTGAGTGATCAATCATGGAGACCTTCTGCAGGGACTATATGCACTAGGCAACATCGCGAGTGGTTCCGAATCCCACAAGGATGTAGTGATGCAACAGATACTTCAAAATGCAGGAAGCAGCGACGAGCCATTCATCACGGAAGTTTTGCGGAGCGATGACAGCCGGTTAAGAACGGCAATGCTATGGGTTATTATAAATCTCACATACCCGTCCTCTGGTGCACCTGGACGTGCTATGAAGCTTTGCGCGGCGGGTGTGTTTTCTCGGTTAAAATGCTTGGTCAGCGACCCCTGCCTGGATGTTAAGGTAAGTGATGGCATAAGCAGCATGGGCATCTCAAATGCTTTTGAAGATGGTAGTCGGATGACTTATTTATGTGTTGCCAAACCTTGGTGCAGCTTCGAGCAAAAGCAGCGCTCGGGCAATGTATGAACATGGGGGAGGGGCAGGTCGAAGCGATCGGTTTTATAATTAAATGACGATGGCACCAAATGGAAAGACCCGGTGATGTATTTTGCTTCTTTTCTCGTTCTTTTGAATGGAGAAGTGGGAACAGACAGTTATTATAATATCATCATTCTATTCAAACTAATGTAAGAGGGATTATTAAAGCGGGGGGTTATCATATTATTTGAAATTGATTATTCCCGGCTACTATGAAACAAGTTGCTGGCAACCGGTTTAAGGAATTGGAATGGCAAGTTATTCCAATATGACAAGTCAGAAAACAAAGGCAAAAGAGAAATCCAGGGTCACACCCACCAAACCAAGGGCCAAATTTTAAATAAAACGAGAAAGAACACGCATGATGTTCCGACTCCCAAGCTTCAACAGAAAGAAAAACACCAAAGCAGTTCAAGTTCCCCCTCTCCTCTAATGTCTGTACATGAAAAGAAAAAACTAAGTCCAGAAAAAGGGTGCTTCAAAATGATTGAGATTGAGAAGTTGATGGCGCCTCCACTCCCAAAGTTCTTTTTGCCATCAACATAACCCACCACAATTCCTTTACCATCACACTTTCATGCATTAACAAAGCAAAACTACAAAGAAAAGCCAAGGATGAATTGCCCCCCCCCCCCCCCCCCCCCCCCCCCCCCCCCTCAGTGGAGACGCTGCCTCGGTTGCTGGTGGAAGCCAAGCCCATCGCCCGAGCTCGATCGTGGGTTGCACGCCAAAGGCTTGAATCCGCCTTGGCCGTTGCCATGCGTGTAGTCGCGAGTTTGTTGCCCAGTGCTGGAGGAATTCCAGATGTCGGCAGAGTCTGTGGCCAATCGTTCTGAGCCGGACGAACTGGCGGACTGCGAAGAAAGGGCGGGGCAAGAGGGCGCACCTTTCTCTCCTTGGGCAGAAGCAGCACCTGTTTCAGTCTTCTTAGCAAAGCGCCCCCCACTTCCTCTCGCTCTTCTCATAGCATGCTGGTGGCGGGATTCATGAAGGTAGGGCTGAGAAGGAAAAAGATCTTTCTTATAAAAGAAAAGGCAAATAAAGAACCACTAGGGCTAAACACCCTACTCTGAACAACTGTAGTACTAATGCAAGATCAAGACGCTCCATGTGACTTTGAGTCCTTATGACATATAAATTAATGTTATTAACTCGTGGTTTCACTAATCACTCCAATACAAAGGCCAACAAATATTAAAAATGGAAAAAATTTACTCATCCAAACACAACACAAGGACGCATATTGAAAGTAAACTCCAATTGAAAATTCTATAGGTCAATATTTTGAAATGCTTGCCTCTTCTCAATTCACACTCAAGAGTATAAAACCTCGTACCTTCCTAACTTTTATTAACTTCTTCTCTAGCTCTGCCTTTGCGCGTGCCTGTCGTCGCCTCAAAATTCCTTGAAACTGCTTTGCATTTACATATACAGGCTCTTGGGCCAAGTCCAGCGGCAGAGGCATTCTAGCATGAGGAATGCCAACAAAAGGATAAGCCTGCCCAATATCAACTTCCATATCTCACTACCAGAAGACAAAATCCAGTGGAACTAGATAGAGTAATGCTTAATTGTTTCCAGTGGTAGCCATCATAATCATTATTAATGATTTATTGACCTAACATTATGAAAGAATTGAAAAAGATATAACACAAGGTCCTTAGATATCGTAGATTCATATCAGTCCAACAAAGTACTGCCAGGGCCCAAAGTGTAGCACTGAAACGGCTAGAGTGGCTATACAACATAGGCATTACAAAGCAATGGAGCACTTCCAGGATGCATAACAATGTAATCCGATACTGCTGGGCACTAGAGAGATCTTAAATGTAGAAAACCGGGTTCAGTCCAGCAGAACAAGAGAAAGTGCCCTTGTTTCTAAACGAGGATAATGATGTTCCATGCTGGTCTACCAAGTCACCAACCGTTCTTGATTGAACATGAAAAACGAGAACCATGATCACCACAAAACAACCACAAGATACGCTACTCAGCACAAAGAAAGTTCCACTATACTGTTTGCCAACAGGAAAGAATGTTAATACAGACAATAAGCAGGCAACAAGAGAAGAAGTATCCCATTGTAACCACATGGATGACGGTTGGATATGCAAGAGATCACAGAATAGTATTACAAACCATCGATGGATGACAATAAGCAGCCATCATCCCCCCATAGTATGGATCTTGATATGGATTAGACGCACAAGCCTGCAAAACAATTATTCAAAAAAGGTCTATTCTCGGCACGAAATAATCCAGCTATGACCAGGGTCATCCCTTCACAGCAATCTCTTTTCCCAAAGTCTAGTAAAATATGTGAAGGGAAAGAAGTAAAGAAAATAAAGCAAAGGAACGCACAATTGAATGACCAACTAGTTCCAGCTGGGGAGCCTGGGCTGTGTGATCATCATGCATAAAAGGTATACTGGGGTCAGGGTGTGAGTCCGGCGTCTTTTTTCCATGAGCTTGCCCTGTTCCAAGTAAAACTAGTACATAAGCTGCTGTGATTCACAGGAAAATCTTCCCCTTACACCAGAATATGTCACTCTCTAGATAAGAATAATCACCATAGAAAAAAGCATAAAGGGATCAACTGAGACAATGAAAGACTGTATTGTGCAGACAGCAGGCAAGCAGCAAAAATCAGGATAAACAAGAGATTCTTTGACTTCCATTTTCATTAAGTACTATGCTTGTTCGCATTAGACCTCAATTTTCCTTTTTTCTCAAATATTAATACTTATCTTCAGAGAGCCATTCTTTCAGTTAAAAAGGCTAAGCCCATGTACCTCTGCCATTGTTTTATCAAGAAATCCCAATATCTCAGACAGCCTACCGAAATCGCAACATCTTTAGATTGTAATCAAAGGAGATAAAAGAACTACCATTCAACTCTACAGCAGATTCACCAATCATCGACCTCATACGTACACATTAGAGAAATAAAGCACCCAGTGGAAGTTCATTCCACTTAGTGAATCAAAATTCTATGGCGACGTTCTTGCGAGGATCGAAAATTTTTTTGTCAATGTACGCTTGGAGAAAATGAAAAATATGTACTTGATTGTGGAGATGCAGCATTTTGAGATCCCCTAGGAGAGTCTTCTTCGTCATCTTCAGACTCTCCATCAGATTGTGACCGACCGCCAGTGGAGTCAGAACCACCATTACTGCATCTCAAAGATGAGGGCAGGGAATCATTTTTTCCCTGATCGACGGGGGGAATTGGATTATAGCCAATCCCACGCCACCAGGGCTCGGTAAAACATGGAGGAGCCGGCACGGTATGAAGATTGGATTCTGTTGGATTAGACTTGTCACTGTCAGACTTTGGCTGCATTCCTAGATATATATGTGTGTGGCTTGGACTAATTTAGCATATCACACAAGATGACGGTGCATCTCACCGTAGTAGGACCTGCTAAAAAGCTTAAATTAAATGGCAAAATAAGAGGAGTCACTTGGCAATAACAGCATGACCCTAAAGGATCCACACCATCCAACATAACCATTTCTGGGTATTGTCAAGAAGAGCGAGAAAGATCGCCCGAGTAACTACAGGTTAAAAACAGCTTATTATTCAACGGGGAAGTAAGGTAACCTATAGGATTTTTCGCCCATTCACTGTCCCAAGTTTCTCAAAATTTTTAGGACCCCCCTACTTATAATCTCTGCATCAAAAGCACATCCCTAGCCATCGATCAGTCCAATTCTGCTTCAATTTTACATATACTAGACAAGTCAAGTCCATGAATCCTGCAAGGTCATCGCTCACGTAGCAGGCCAGTAACCTTGCTATGTTAACCACCTCTCCACAACGAGACATCTTCATCACAAATGCCCACCAACCAAAATATGATAGAACCCACAACAGAAACTACAATGGCAGCCAGAGGAGCAAACTCTCTAAGTTCATCCTACAAGGTCACAACTGCAAGCTGCTAGCACGACAAGAAACAGATATACTGCATATAGTCCTGGGAAACGTCATTCCAGACAAAAACTGTATGCCGTAAGGGACTACCTAATTTGGGGGGAATCATAAAAATCAACCACGCGAATCCGAAACATCGAACTAAAAATCTATGACAATTAAAAGAAAATATCCACTGCGAAGCAATCGAACATCTCAATTAGAAAAGGTATATATATATATTTTTTAAAAAAATGAGGAGACAAATGAACACCCAAATAATCATCAAGCGATGAAGAGAGGACAAAAGAAAAAAAAAAACCAAAACTCACATGCAGAAGTGGATCGAAATCGATCCCAGTACGAAACGGAAAAACACAAAAAGGGAGGGAAGTAGGAGGGGAAAAGGGAGAAATTGGAAGAAGAGCAGAAACCCTAAGGATTTCGGGGCATCGGAGCAAGGAAGGGAAGGATGGAGAAGGGTCAATGGGGAATTCTCGAGGGTATGTTTGTTTCTCCTATCTGTGCCTCTGGTTGACCTTCGAAATCGACCCGAAGTGTTTGTTGGTTTCGTGGTCTTTTCGGGGGGAAGTCAATTTCTGGTTTGCCTTCCGGGGGGGGGGGGGAAGACGGAGGTTTGAAACTCTGCAACGAGATATAGAGGGAAGAGGAGGACCGGAGGGTGACGTCACCGTCTTATGGTGGGACCCACCTACTTTTTTTGGGATGTCGACACGTGTCTTGTTGAAACCCACCTCCTCCTTTCTCACCTTCGCCACTTCTAAATTCAGTTCGAGCTGCTCGCTTATTTATTATCAAGATAAACACCCTAAAAAATATCCTTTGCACGCCTCCCGCGGTATTTATGTGATTTAGTAAAATTTTTTTATGGTTATTAATTTTATTTTATTTTATTTTTATAAATTGAAATTACTTTGGAAATTCTGTTTAAACCCATCTTTTTGGATTTGGTACAGTCCGACAATCTCGTTATTGTCAGATAGAGTCATATGTCTCATTTACGAGCCTAATTAGTGTTAGACATTAAATATTTGTATACATGTAATTAGTTTGCATGTATTTTTGCTTAGTTGTGTTGTATGGATACTTTCGGATTTTGTGGTTCGCATTGCAAGTAATTGATACAATGCGAGAATCATGTTTAATAAGATATCTTGAGAGAGGAAAACAAGTCCTTATAGTGAGCAAGTTGTAGAAACACGACAGGCGAAGGCTTGCGGACGAAACAGTTACCAAGCGACAAAGGTCATCAGGCGACACAAATAGACAGAGCGATAGTCAACTCAGCGAAGGAAGAAACCTCTACAGGTAAAGGTTAATGGGCGATACGGTTAATCGGTGATCGTCATGGAAAGATATGGGAGATATGAAAAGCATGGAAGTTTCCTAGAGTATTAAAAAGGAAAAGAGATATTCCACGAGATGCACAAACTTGGACAGAAAGATTCATGTGGTGTGGCCACACGGGGGAGATGATCTTTTTATATTATTTTCTAAAATCTGGGTGCTTTGGGAAGATTAACCCTGGCTATAAAAGGGTTTAAATCGTGAGTATTAGAGATAGGGGCTACAAGGCGATGGCTGAAGAAGAGAGATCGGAGACGACGATGCATATTTTCTTTTCTTTTCTTGTTTTATTTGTCGACTAGTATGCGGAACTAAATCTTTTATCTAAGACGGTGATGAACCGACTCGTGTAGTGATTGTCTAAACTCTTTTCGGAATCAATTCGTGGAGTTTCACATTTGCTTATGTTCTCTTGTGCTTAATGCTTGCATATTGAGTTGATCGCCAATTTGTTTGATTTCTTATCCTTTAGTGGGCTCGCGAGAGGGACTTAGGATTAAAAGAGGGAGAATATAACTTAGGTTAAACCTGATAGATCAGGTTAACTCAGAGGAGTATAGAGATATACGCTCGTAGGTAACCAAGACAACAATTAGCACTTAAAGGGTTATAGTTGCTCGTACATCATTATAGAGATATAAGTTTACAGGTAATTTATAATTCACTATTACAAACTCGAGAGAATTTTAAACGAACTATAAGAATTGTGGTTAGTAAACGTGAAACCGAGGGAATCGAGGAAGAGATAGTGCAGATAGTTCACGAACGATAGGTGATTCATAGTCATGGGTTTTTCATCCATTGACTTATTCTATACTTACTTTTGTTTAGTTGCTATTTTCATTATTAATTTAATCTTTTGAACAATTCAAGATTCTACTTTGACTAAATTGAGACTTCTTAGGTTAAAAATCAACAAAGTATTTTGAATAATCTTTGTGGGATGATACTCTTACTCATCGCCTACTACTTGTTAGTATTCTGAATAATCTTTGTGGGATATACTCTTACTCATAACTTACTACTTGGTCGACCCGTATACTTGCGTCTACGTTTCAGCGAACAAGTTTTTGGCGCTGCTGCCGGGGATTGTGCCATAATTTATTTTGTTATTTTTTTTACATTTATCAAGTGCTTAAATTTAGTCACTAATTTTCGTTTACATTTCACAGATGTATGTGACACTGTAGAAGTGGAAAGAGCTACTCTTTGATCTTGAGATTGAGCGAACTTTTCGGTATTGAGAAGATGTCAAAAGAAATCAATGACGAACACAAATAATCTTCTAAATGTTGAGGATCCGCAATAAAGAAGGACGATGCGGGATTATGCGCAACCAACCCCGCAAAATCATGCAAGATTCTTACTCCAGATTTACAAGCAGATACGTTTGAGATTAAGCAATCTATTATTCACATGATTGAAAATTCTAATATTGTTGGTTTGATAAATGGGGATCCATATTGGCATCTGACACGTTTTGAAGATTTATGTGAAACTTTCAAGTACAATGGAGTATTAGCAGAAGCAAACAAGCTCAGGCTATTTCCATGTTCACTTCGGGATAAAGCCAGATCGTGGTTATATTCGCTACCCGGGGAATCAGTCAGCTCGTGGGATGATCTCAAAAAGCATTTCTTGTCCAAGTACTATCCACCGAGCAGGACCGTAAAAATAACGAATGATATCACTTCATTTCGCCAACTACCCAATGAATCAATGTATTAAGCATATGACATATTCAAGGAGTTGCAAAGGTTATGTCTCCACCACGACATACCTAAGTGGATGTTGGTTCAAAGCTTTTTTGATGGTTAGCGGGACAACCTCAATCGACAATTGACTCAGCTACTGGGGGTACAATAATGAATAAAACTCCAGAAGATGCTTTGGAATTGTTCGAAGCAATGGCAACAAATGGCCACAGAAGAACACCGGCAAGAGGAGGATGCTATCATCAACTTGACGCCATAACCGCTCTCAGTGCTCAATTGGAAACTCTTACAAAAGAAATGGTTGCATTACGCACCTCATCTCGGACATATAATAACGCTCGTGCTAATTTGCAAGTTATGAAAATGCAAGAATCGGACGAGGTGAATTATCTAGGTGCTAACAACAGAAACAACCCATTCTCAAATACGTACAATCCAAGATGGCAGAGTCACCCCAATTTTTATTGGCGAAATAACCAAGACCATCAAGATATATGCCAGCTAAGAACAAGCCAACCACCAGGCTTTACAGCTGCAATGCGACAACCCATAGGTGAGCCCAAATCTAATGTTGAGGATTTGTTGAGACAGGTACTTGCAAGCAATGAAGAAGTCCAGAAACAACATGAGGAGACACGAAAGCAGCAAGAATCGATGTTAAAGGACCATGCAACTTCAATCAAGCAATTAGTGATGCAGATGGGTCAAATTGCAGGATCCTTGGTCATGTGACCGCATGGAGCGTTACCAAGCAACATGGAGCTCAACCCAAAAAATCGGAAGAATTGCAGTGCTATCACTCTACGAAATGGAAAGGATCTTGAAGAAGAATTGGAGAAACAGGAGGCTGAAAAGGAACATGCTCGTGAAAGACGACTAAATAAGGTACGTGAGGAAGAATTTAGAAAGACTCCGAACTGCTTGTTGGTGCGACATTGGTACGTACCAATCATATTCCTATAGTTCCAAAATTTCTTTTCCACAAAGATTCAGCAACAATTTAAGAAATTTCTTGAGGTCTTTAAAAAGCTGCAGATTAACATCCCATTCGCGGAGGCTCTTGAGCAAATGCCGAGCTACGTAAAATTTATGAAGGACATTCTCTCGAATAAAAGGAAGCTCGGTAGTCATGAAACAATCTCCTTAACAGAAGGATGCAGCGCAATCTTACAAAGGAAACTCCCTCCCAAGCTAAAGGATTTAGGTAAGTTTACCATCTCATTTAACATTGGGAATGATTTTTTTGGACATGCCTTATGTGACCTAGGAGCTAGTATCAACTTAATGCCGTTCTCTATTTTTGAGAAATTGAATATCGGTGAGGTAAGACCTACATCACTCACTCTACAATTAGCCGATCGTTCTTATGCTTATCCTAAGGATATCGTAGAGGATGTTTTGGTGAAGGTTGACAAGTTCATATTTCCCGCTGATTTTGTGACTTTGGACTACAAAGAAGATTGTGAGATCTCCATCATCCTAGGATGATCGTTCCTAGCCACGGGGAAAACATTAATTGATGTCCAGAAGGAGGAACTGACGATGATAGTTCATGACCAGGAGGTAACCTTCAACATTTATACTGCTATGAAGATGCCTAATGAATCCGATGAGTGCAGATACATGGACATAATTGAAGAAGTCGCCTACGAGACGTTCCTAGAATCTTGTGAGTTTGAGTCAGAGGAAGTAAAGCCGCATGAAAATGCACCAAATGACGAGGAAATTGAGAAAGGATATGTGGCATCTATACATCAATTTCAAATGGTGGAACATCTTGATCGTCCGTCATCGACAGCAAAGCCATCCATTGAAGAACCTCTGAAGTTAGAACTAAAATCGTTGCTCGAGCATTTGAGGTATTCTTACTTGGGTAATGAAAACACTCTTCCAGTTATCATATCATAATCGTTGACTAACAAGCAGGATGAGATGTTGTTACAAGTGCTCCAAGAGCATAAAACGGCCATTGGATGGACAATCGCGGACATCAAGGGGATTAGTCTAACACTTTGCATGCATAAGATCGTGTTGGACAATGACAAAAAGCCCACAGTTGAACAGCAACGAAGACTAAACCCGCACATGAAGGAAGTGGTGAGGAAAGAAATTATTAAGTGGCTTGATGCAGGTATTATTTATCCGATCTCGGATAGTTTTTGGGTGAGTCCAGTACAATGTGTGCCGAAGAAAGGAGGCATGACAGTTGCCGAAATTAGCAAAAACGAACTCATCCCAACAAGGACAGTCACGGGCTGGTGAGTATGCATGGACTATCGGAAACTCAATGCAGCCACATGCAAGGCCAACTTCCCACTTCCCCTTATTAATCAGATGGTATACAATAGCTATTGCTTTGGCAGTCTTCTTTTCGAGCATGTGTTTTCTTAGTTCTTCTTTCACCTCCGGTGGACATCTTACACATGCCTTTGCCTTTCGGTTAGCCCCCATTTGTTGTTTTGCTCTATGTATTTCTCTATTTGTCTCAAATTGTTGGATTGTTTATATACACTAAGAGGGGGGGTGAATTAGTGTTTATCACTTTTTCGCCCTTTCTCAGCGTAAGCGGAAGCGTACTGTTTCAGAGCAGAGTGTTTCTCAGAATGAGATCAGCTTCGCTGTAACCATTACAATTTGTTCGAGTAGGTTTTCGAATGACTGTTTGCGCGATCTTAATGGACACAGTAGTTTATAGTGGTTCGGCCTTAATCGACCTATGTCCACTTTCCACCAACGAGGTGATTCCACTATATAATATAATGGGTGCAAAGAGCCCTTGCATTAGGCGTTCGGTATCTCAACTAGTAAGATTTAAAATCCTTTACAAAAAGGAGATCACTCATGGGCAACAATCAACTCCTCACACAGTGGTCGTCTTCTCGTATCCAGTAGAATGATGCACACACTCAGCAGTTGATTGCTCAAAGGATTTCCACACGGCACGTTGTCGCTTAGGTGTAAGCCTGTCTATCAAAGCACAAAGTCAACGTCGTGTTAAAGAATAAATCCTCACAAATGATTCCTTACAGTGAAGAACGACTTCTCTGAGAGTAGTCCGTTTCTAATTCACAGCAGAGGAATGCTTCAACACTTAATAGCTTAGTAGAGGATTTCCCCACAGTTTCTGTCTCTTCTCAAGATGAGCTTGTAAGAACTCAAGAGACAACCACAAATATGATCACTTAGATCAGAAAAGAAAATGAAACATGAATTGGTTCCTCACACAACAGAACCTGACTTCTCACACAGCAGAACCTAATTACTCACACAGCGAAGTCGCGGTATCCGTCCTACACTCGGTTCGGACGTGCACGGTTACTACAGCCGTGACTCACTGCACTGCACACCCAATGTCTAGGGTGGACATTTCAGCTCCGGCGGCTTCCACGCAACCCGCTCTACTGTCCCTCTATATCAGGAGGTTGAGGCTTCTGCACAGCACCCCTGTGCTCGGGAGGACCTCTTTCCACTCCGGTGGCGTTTTCAACTCCTGCTCTACCCTGTAGGCACGAGACTTCTGGTGCACAGCCGCAAGTGCGTGTCTCACTGCTCAAACACCGTCGGTTCGAGACTTCCCTGCGAAAAGACACAACAAGAACGGCTTCTTGCCGATGGGTCAGCAACTGGTTACTGAATTCAACACAGGTATTCACTTAGCTTCCCTCAGACGATTCGCCAGCCGCTCATTGAACGCACCGAGGATACCTAGTCCCTCTCACGACGATCAAGGCCGCACTCAGCCCTTGACACTCTCACACGCAGATTGCAAGAGATAAGAACTAGGCGATCACTTAGCATCTTCCGCTCTCCGCCGATCCTCAAAGCTTTACTCAGATCACACAGGCATTGGACAACCACTCAGACCACACAGAATTGTTATTTAATGTGTGAGTGTCGTCTGGTTTTAATAGGGAACGAAATAGATATTTTGTTTTCCAAATATCCGACTCCAACAAGCTGTGACCAGGTTCAGCGAATAGTTGCTTAACGGTCACAATAACTAAGAAGGAAGGAAATCTTGTCAGCTTTCCTTATGCGTACGATTTCATCCAATCACTATCAGATTGCCATATGATTATTGTTTCAATCATTGGCCACAACAAAACCGGAATAAACAAATTCCTTAATGACCGTCGAGATAAGATAGGTAATAAGATATTGCTAAAAATAGAGATTTTATTTCCAAATCTCTCAAGCATTACTATCTAATCCCACACGTGATTATGTGAATAAGATAATAGGATTAATCATTAAATATGATAAAATTACAACAAACAAATCAGAATAGTAATTATTCCTTCACTTTGATAATTGTAGCACAGTAATGCAGCAGTAATACAGTACGGCTTTGCGGTAGTGTAGCAACACAATTCTCAAGCGTAATGACACACTTCTCAAGCATTACAACAACACATTTCTTACGCATATGTCAGAATAATATCTAAATGCCTTGTCTGATTTTTATGGAAAACTTCGTGGGAGGTGTCCAGGTACATTAGGACGATTCCCATTGATTGACTTCTCTTATATTGTTTCCACATCTTTAATCGGAAAGACAACATTTTGATTTTAAGTTGCCTAATAAAAGGATTTGGAAAATCCTTAATTAATCCAATGTATTTAAACATCTCAATATTTATGTAAATATATTCCGAGATAATATGAAATATATTGCAAAAGGAAATATTATTTTTAAATTTCCAGAAAGCAAGCGTAGCAAAACAGTAACGACTTACTGTAGTGTAGCAACGTATTGCTCAGGCTCAGCAATACTTTGCTCAAGCTCATCACTAAATATAAGCGAAGTGTTATTACAGCAACACATTACTATGAATTTATAATATAACTTCTCAAGTTCATCATCAAAACCAAGATTAACATAAATCCATAAAAGTTACAAGTAATTTTATTTGATGTTCGGGTCCTTCAAATAGCTGTATTTCCATCGGATCTTTTTCGCCATGGGACGGAAGTACTAGTGTATCACATTATGAATTTCCCTACAAAGTAGGAACATGCAAATCAACAATTTATACTAGCCAACTATCGATCTAATGAAATTAGTTTCACTGGCAGTAATGTGAGAAAATTTTTTACGCTGTGAAACACAGCCTACTCATGTCTCTTGCCAAGTGCAAATGGCAATTGATTAAGCCAATCGCAAGCTAAAGGCACTTCAACAATTTATTATGGGGTTCACACTATTCGATTCCACCAAAACAGCTCCATGAATTCCCCAAATCGTCCAACACGAAGAACCAGTACAACGAGGAAGTTTCAACGAAAAACTTAACTAGATGTACTCCACCAAGCAAGCAGATTACAAGAAAACGCAAAATCCAACCTTGCCTTCGCCTGGAAACTGCCGTGGAAGGCCACCCAACGGAACATAACGACTTCAACCGTCGCGACTGACCAACGTCCTCTGCTGCAGCAACGCCAATAAACTCCACAAAATCAAAGAAACACACGAAGGAGAAAACAACCCAAAAGCAACAAGGAAAATCCATAAAACGATAGAAAGAAAAATTCATACCCAAGAGCTATGAAGCCGTCGTCACTAGGGTTTTGAAGCCGTCGTCACAAACCAAGAGCAAAGCCGTCGTCACAAACAAAGAGCAAAGCCGTCGTCACAAACCAAGAACAAAGTCGTCTAGGGTTGAGATTCGAACAAGGGGAAGGCTAGTGTCCATTACATGGTTTGTTAATTTTGGTCCCATTAATTAATTTATTTTGTTTTTACGACTTCTTATTCTTTACTAAAATATTGCAGCAACTACTAATTTACATAAACTTTGCACAATAAATCAAATAATTTAATAAAGTTAAACATTTATTTAATACCTTACATTATATACTATCAAGTAGTACTAACCATAGATTTAACTTAATTATACAGATCTTCAAATACTTTTAAAATTTATGAAAAAGAATTGCAAGATTTTATAATATGCAAAAGTTTAGTCATATATATATATATATATATATATACACATTACAAATTGTAGTGCCTAAAAAGTCAAATTACGTAAACAAAGGTAATTTTTATGAGAAATAATTGAACACTTTTTAAGGTTACAACATAAATATACTACAACGCAATATCAACGCAACTAATTCGCACACATATTTCATATAATAAAAAAATAGCGTCCAACGGTGTTAACAAAAAATAAGCACACAAAATATTCCACATGTATACTAATTATTTGCTCTACTTTATGAAAATTATGTACAATTACCAAGTACAAAAATATAATAGAAAACAAAAAGAAAAAACTTTTTCAAGAGGCACGAAAGTTCTGTTCTTCCTCTGAAAATGAACCATTCAAGAAAAAAATGTTGTGTAGGGCAAATAAATTGTGACCTTTTACAAATTTTGGCCCAATCTTCACACCAAAAATATTCAAACAGGTTAGTAAACTTTTAATACACTATAAATTTTGGCCCGTCTAAACATTCCGAGACATTGCCATATTCGCCGCAAATCCCAAGTGAGTAAAGACCCTCGGAATCTGCCTCCCTGCGGAATCCTGGCATCACGATCAATCACACAATTAGCATAAGCTGGTTGGGTAAGACACGATTGTGTCGAGAGCATGAACATTGGCGACACCGGCCCTGTGGACCGTCGCTGCCCCACAGTATGCCTGTCCCCCTCTCCAGTTTCTTACAACACAATCTCCGTCATTTGCGTCTCCACTCACTGACAGTTCATAAATTCTTTGTGAAGAAACCACTTATCATGGCATCCGATCTCACAACCGACCATGCAAACTGTCAACCACGGCCGCTCCTTGATGAATTGTTTGAGAACACCACACTGCTCGTTCACCGCTCCAATACCCCCGATTCCGAGCCAGCGAAATCCCCTGAACAAAGGTTTCACTAAAAGGCTATGCAACTGAGAGGACAAACCGACGCAGCCATAAAGATCGAGTTTCTGAATCGGCAAGACTCTGTTGTCCAAATTCCCCTTCTTCAACAGGGCTCTGATAGAGGAGATGCTCACTAAGACACATGACCTTACACACAACTCCTTGAGGGCTGTTGCACTAGCAGTGATTTCATATATGGCAGTATCTGATATACCTGACAAGTAACTCAAATCCAGCGCACTTAACGTTCCTCGGAGACTACCTTCACGATGCAGCAACATGGAGATTCCTTCATCCGTCACCCTTGTGCAGGATCGGAGCGAGAGTCGATTTATTGGGCAACTACCCTTTCCGAGAGTAGACAAACCATCGTCAGTTATATTGGATCCAGCAAGATCAAGCGTCGTTAATTTATTCAAGGATAAAATCGCGTGGAAGCCAAAATCCGACACTCCCCAGCAGCCACGCAGGTGAAGCACTTCTAAACTGCTGGAGGATGCCAACTTTGTGACCGTCTCACTGGTAACTAGGTTGCATGATGACAGCCGTAACTCGGACAGAGAACATGGAGCCTTACTCATGTCATGGAAGGTTAAGTCTGACAAATGGGGGGCACTGCGGACTTCGTAACTCTTCAATTTGGGGCAGCAATGAAGAAAGGATGTGAAGCCAGCATCGCTGACTTTGGAGAATCCAGAAAATCTAACGGATTCAAGGTCCCTGCAGCCCTCTGAGAGAAGGAACATACCCATATCAGTCACTCTTCTAAAAGAAACTGGACCTCCGAAATGCCATGTTCGTACAAGAGAAAGCCTCTTTAACCATCTCATAGATCCCAATTTTTGAAGTCCTGAGTCTGTCAGATCGCAGGATACCACGGGACAAGTGGGTGGAAAGTCCTCAAGCTCCAACACCAGCAATTGTGGGAGATAACTGGTTATTTTGGCGACAAGAACATCTGACATCACATTCAAAACGAGGGACAGGCTCTGTAGAGAGTAAATCAACCGTGATCCACCAGCGACACCAGGTGGGCTCACTAGACGTAGAGCATCCGATTCAAAGAGGCATCGCAGCTTCAGAGTTTGGAGACTTTCGGGCAACTGTTCAACCTGGCTAAGAAACGGAACGAGATCCGATCCTCGACTCTTCAAACAAAGATTCTGCCAAGTATAATAAGCACAAGAACTTTTACAGAAATTTCAAGTAGGGTCTTCACATGTGCAAAAGAAAAGTTATACAAATAGCCACAAAACCAAGCAAAAGGAGAGCAGAGGTGATTAAAAAGGTTTAAAGAAAACAAAGGTGTCGTACGGTTACTCCAGAAAGAAGAATGAAGCTGTTGGTTGCGAGACATTACCTCCAACTTTGTTAGTAACAACAAATTTGCGATTGTAAAGTGGAGATCAACATCGGTGAATTCAACCGTGAGCACCCTGTCATGAAATCCAATATTATAGAATGCAGGAAGACAAAAACCAACAATACTAAAGAGCGAACACAAGAGCCGCAATTCCCTCGAAGACGCCTACTGCGAAGTTAATACACACCTACAAAGAAATGCAAGCTACAGCATCAATCGCGTGCCTTTTCAAGTACCTCAAATCAGGGCATTTGTTGGAAATAAAGGCGATAATTTGAGGTGTCAAGAGGGACCCTTTCAACAGATGAAGCTCCCGGAGATGCGGCCCAAGGAAATGCTTCACCGCTTGATCGCCAAGGCGGAGACAATTCAAAGTAAGGCCGGAGAAACCATGTCCGCACCTGCGTACTATGCAGGAAACGATCCTTTCATCCAGACCGTGATCCTTCCACCATAAACGAAATCAAGATAGTTTAAGCTTTCCACGAACCTAACACAACCCAGAAACAAAACGAGCAAGAGGGATCGATTGTTACAGAGAGGTCGAGAGAGGTGAAGGAGCTGAGGGGCTGCGAGCAGGCGTCATATAGTGGTGAGGAGGTGCAAGACAAGCTGCACAGAGACTCCACGCCCAGCTTTGAGAGGATCTCGCCGATCAGCAACGCCGAGGGTAGGGTTTCCAGGTGGCTATCGCCTCCGCCCCCGCCGCTCGTTCCTTCGTCGGCGCGACGCCGTTTCTTCCACTGTTCGATCGCCATGGAGTGCTCCTCCGCCGTTACCCGGTGGCCGTCGACTGCGGTCGAGAGGTTGGTTGATAAAGAGTCGGATGTTGTTGTCTATCGCTTTTTAGTCAGTGTCTTTACTTTTTCGTTCAATTGAGTCCTTGTTAGCAAACCGAGTAGTCAATAGAAAGTAGAAGCCAATTAAGCTGCAGAAAGAGCAACTATCATATCCATCACAAGCATATTATTTTATGATGATAATGATAAAAACTAAGTTACTCATGTTTTTACAGCAAAAGAAAAATAAGGCCAGGGAAACGCTGAAAGTAGACTCGGCCACATGTCAAGCATCCGTGGTTGTCGGGGTTTCGTGGCCGGTGATTCCCTCTATGTTTTCAGGATTTTCGTCCCCCTGGTGCTCCGAGGAGGTTCCGGGCTCCTCCCCACTGCTTGGTTCTCCACTGGGTTGGCTCCCGTCTGTTAAGTTGGTATTCGTTTCGGTGACGTTCAGCACTGTCGGCTGCTTCTCCATCATTCCAGATAGAGCCAACCTAGGAGACCACTCGAGGACGTCATCGATTATGTTGGAGACGCGTTTCTGATACCTGCACCGGCAAACAGCAGAGCACATTCATATGAACTAGCAGTCGAGGAGGGGTGGAGATTCGTGGCAGAAATTTTCTGAAGTGCATCAAGTGTGGACCGAGAAGAAATAAAGCAGCATTATTTCCCCGAAAAGAAGCCAGGGAGACACAAAATACAACCCATGTAGAACAGAAATGTCTGCAGTATTTATTGATTTCGGGAAAATGACTGCGGTTACAGGTTTTATGGGCATACCTGGCTCTAGCAGCTTCATCAGGGGCATGATGCCTCAACAATAAGATGACCAGCATGGAGAGGATTGCATAAAACAACCTTGTGGTCCACTTGGGACGCTCTTCCTCGTCCTTTTTGGGCCAGAAACGGAATAACTCTCGGAGTGTTGCTTCCTCCGCTAGGATATTAGGGAAAAACCAAACTCGTTTCCCGAGGATGATGTACAAAGCACCAAATATTGTAGCTCTAACTGCAAATAATGAATGAAAAGGGTAAAACGGGTATCAACCACAAAATAGATAATTCAGATATCCACTAAATTTGTACAAGAGAAAGTGAAGCTCTCAATCAATCCAGGAAAACCACACAACAGATCAAGCCCCATTGGGTTTATAAGCACATCAAGTTAAAAAAAAAAAATTGAAAATACATTCCCATACTAGCATCCATTTTCTCACAATCTCATTCGCAGAAGGAAGCAGGATATATTTTCAAAACAAAATCCTGCAAAATGGAAAGAGAAATAGATCCACTGCAATGACGTCTCCAAAACATGTACTGTAAAAGAGAAAACTTACTCAATAATAGAGAGAGTATCAAAAACAACACCCCTGCGCAAGAATATAGGATCAATAGCTTGCACTGATGGGGATACACTGGAAATAAGCAAATTGCCAGTGTTAACACTGGCCAGAAAAATGAGAGGAGAGTCTGCCACAATGGATGCCGTCTCACAAATGCCCAAGCAAAGAAAGCATCGCTGTCAGAGAAAACTTGATCCTGCCAAAATTCCACAAATAATCAGATGAAACTAAATGATACAATTAGAAGCTACAATTACAAAATTAGTCAGCCCAACGAACATTCCAAGAAAATTCAGAATCAGCCCAAGTTACTGCTCAAACAAATCATTCTAATACTGAAGACAATTTTCAAAACAATTACAAAATTCTTTCGAGGGAAAACAGTTCAAATCATTAATCATCCTAATCCTGGATCCAGATTAAATATAGCTTTCCCGACGAGCAAGATCATGACTCAGTTTAGGAGTCTCCCTGCTGTGGAAAATGCCAATAGACAAATGATTGTTTCAGCAGCCACGCAGAGTGGAACAGGAAGGAACAACTCACAGGAAAGATCTCCAGATGCGCAGGCCATGTAGACAATTTTTTCTTCCCAGGCCGGATAGTTTTCACAACACGGTCGCATCGGACCAGAAGATTTTTGCTCAATAATGTATTGGCAATGTCCTCAGTTTCCAAATCCTTCTGTGGTCCGAGAATTTCTTTAACCTCCGGATGATTTTTCAAGAAACTAACGAATTCCTTCCCTCTAAAATATTCAACACGTGTCTCCTGTAGTACTGCCCACCTAGATTCCAGCTGCTTGTTATCTCTGACTTTCTCAGCAAAAACCTGGAAGACATCCTTTTTCGCGGCCTTCTTCTGCAAACAGCAAAAAAAAATCAATATTCAGCAAAAGCATATTATCACCGAGCATAATTTCAACGCTTAAGCCAAAACTCTGTTCTGGATAACACTTTGAAATGTCCCACACGTCACGGCACAAATGGAGCACAGAAATAAATTCCCCCAACTAATGTTTTCGGACAGCAAGAAAAGAAAACTCTAATCTAGTCGCACAACAAATCCATGAAGACGGCGGCACAGAACAAAATTGAATAGCAGCAAAACCAGCTGCACTTTGCAACACCACCATCTATCGCACCTGCGGACTCCCTCTTCCTCTTATGCAGGAAAAGAAAAACTAAACCAAAATTCAACACGCGCGGCACGATCACTTCATGTAAATCAACCGCATCACCCGACCAATATACCAATCGCTAAACCCTAAAACTCCACGCCACGCCAATAACACAACCAAATCCCCCACAATTTCCACAATGCGCGACAAGATCGGGGTTTAGGACGACGAACCCTAGGCGGCGCATCAGAATTGTGATCCCGGGGACCGTTGTGGACCGCGGCTGAAGCCTTCCTGGACCGCTTCTTCTCCGCGACGCCACCCTGCTGCTTCCTCATCGATCCTCTCCTTCCGTCTTCTCTCCGCCCAGAGGTTTTTGCTTCCTCACGCAAAGACGCCACGGAGAGGGCGGGGGCTGGGTCTCTCTGAGGTTCGGATTAAGGCTCGGTTCGGTTCGTTCAGCTCGGTTGGCGGACAGGATCAATTGAACCCGGCCCCAAATTGAAGCCCGCTTTAAGGCCCACCTCGGTAGGGAGGCGTTTCCACCCGTAGCAATGGAGGTGATTTTTCCGTAATTGTGTAAAATTAGTTCCTTTGTTTCTTGATTGTTCGCTTGTTCAGGGGAGATTATGGTTGGAGAACGGTGTTTATAACATCAAAATTTTGAGCCGGGCTTACCAAGAAATGATAAAAACGCAGAACAAAACCAATGGGTTGGACTCCATAAATGTTGTAGATACCTCTATCAACCGGTAAATACCTAATTACCTCAACTTATCCCCTAATTTCTGTTGTCAAGTCGTCAAAACCGATGTTCTTTGAAATAGAAGGGAAATGATGCAAGTCCTTCTTTCTTGATGGGTCATGCCAATCAATGGGGAAAACAAACGGACCTTTAAAGATGATGGGACCGGGCTGAGTACGGTAGAATGAAGACTCTCGTAGGTCCTTTGTCATCTCGGCAGGAATGAAGGAGCCTTTGAGGCTCGTGAGTGATCATGCTCAGATCGAGGTCATGAGTGAAGCTGACCAGTTCAGGCATCGTAAGAGAGGCAAGAGCCTCAAAATTCAATGCTTGTCTACTTATATCTTAGATGGGATCGGTTCTATCGTGTGCTGAACATGTACTACTACTGCTTCGTGGTTCCCCTTACACTCCCTATTATGGTGGTTGCAGCATATGTAAAGACTCAGAAAATTTAAGATATAATATATTGCAATTATAAGAGTTTTTAGCGATTAATTATTATAAATGAGAGTCTTCTTGTGATTAGTCGACGTCGTTAGCGAAACATTATCGATGCTTTGCTTTGCGTTCAGTGATGTGTAAATATGTCATGTGATAAAGGTGACACGCTGACTCAAACATAATCAAGCTCATTAACAATACCGGTTCGCTTACTACGTTAGGATCCTCATATGTAAATTAATAAATGAACCTACTGAGAAGGCATAGTCTTAAGTGCAATATTTCTTAAACTAGGGGATGTAAATAATAAAGATACGATTGTTATTTTATTTTATTATATTTACATGAATGATGATATGATTGCTTTTGATCTTGGGGGACGCGAGACGAGACGGAGCTGACAGAGCATAGGATTGTGGGGTTTGGAGATTTGCAGACGACAATGAGCCGCGAGGACATAATACTCGAGGTACGTTTATAATTCCCTAACCCTATCCATCGTCCTGACTCACCTTATACCACGATGCTCATGACTAGGGTTAAAACCCTTGAATAGTCATAGGAGCCTCACCAATCTGGGAATAGTCCTTTCAGATCTGTTTTATCGTGTTGTTGAGTATGTACTATCGGGATTGTTGCTTTAAACTTACAGTTATATAATTGGTTGTTGAATGTACTCCACTTGTCCTGTTTCCCGCAGTGGAATGTGCCAAATGATGATTTGTGATTATTGGATCGAGGTCTAAGTTATGAGTAGTGCAGGTTTGTTTGGAATGTGATAGATTGATTTCTCGATGATTCGCGGGCTTCTGTTGAGGTATTGTTTGTGTGGGCCGGCGTTGAGCCGGAGTTGCTAAGGTATTGCTTGTGTGATCAGGCGTTGCCGAAGTATGACCGGTGTGAGTGGCGTGCTCCGAGGTGTTTCCTGTGAGAGCTGACGAGGCCGAGGACTTGGATGTGTAGTGATGCCTGGTTTGGATCGATCGGGGATGTTTGAATGTCGTCCTTGACGACAACACATCCTAAGACGATGATTCTTATGATGATGCGTTCGACTGTTTGTGCATGAGTGGAGGTTGTGCCCGTGCCAGGAAGTGCCAATCTCAGTCTCCTTTAAGCGTCGCCGGCCCGCTATCCAGGTCCCGACCCCTATTTTTGTCAAGGCTCCGGAACCCTCTCCTGCAAGGTATGCAACCCTCTCCGGAACCCCCTCTTCGACCCGCTTGCCTCTAGAGGCAAGGGTCAGTCGATTTTGGCGAGTTCGACGCCTAACAGGAGGGGAAAAGTCGCTCTCCGGTGAAGAGTCCCCAGAGTCTTCATCCAAAACTGTAGCTCACTGTTAGTAAAGGACTCTCAATCCAAAAAAAGGATAAGTATAAGTATTTACCAAGAGATGGTCGTTGCCCTGCCTTCAACATCATGTCGGTGGTCAGGTAGAGATCAGGCTCTTCAGAGGTCTGGAGGAAGGACATCTTCTTCAGCAGGATGTCGAAGGTGATCGCCCACTGGACAGTAAAAATCTCTGTGGCAAAGACTGGTGTAGACTCAAGAGGGAATTCTATACGCAGAAGCTTCACTTTCTTGGCCAAACTCGAGGGATTCCTTGGGAAAAGTTGCGGTAACCCTCGAGTGGAGCGAAAGGTTAGAAGTGTCAAAAAGGGGCACTGAGGAACTCTGCACAAAGCCCATCTGCTTGGCACAGAGCTGGGGATTGTGGACTTCAAAGGTGAAGCCTCCCTCTGTCACGCAGATCAGGTCTCTACAGGTCAACACTGAATCCCAGTATAGACCCGGAGTGAGTTTCTGGCGACGCCTCAGAATGGTATGGCCAGAAGGAAAGGGAACCCAGTCGCGGCGTTCGCTCCGTCCGGTGTCTACAATAAGACGGATGTGTCCCGTCACAGAGGCATGCAACCACTGGTCCTTGGAATGGCAACATGCTTCCAGCATGTGCTTTCCATAACATGCGATTCGAGTGGCACCGAAGGGCATCTGATATCCTGTGAGCCCGGGCATCCACAGACAGGATTATAGGTGCACCAGCCACAGAGGGCCACCGACTGGGTACTTTGGGAAGGGACTGCTGCATGTTGTCGTCTTGTGCAGTCCCTGGTAAACCAACCCTAATAAAAATGGGGCCCAGGCAATTTGTTTGGAAGCCGCCGAGCTCAAGAAATTGGCGACCCCATAGACCAGCTTTGGCACACGCTTGCCAGCAAAACAGAAAACATACTTGCTTAACTAGACGCTAAAAAACTCAACTTCCTCAGCTTTTCCCCAAGTAGTGGAAGGCATATCCAGGTGCTTCTTGGCTGTGCTCAAAATCTATAGCATCTCGAGGGGCTGGTAGTCTTCATCAGAAAGGTGAAGACGAACAGGAACACCGGCCATGTGGCTCCCCGTCAAGAAGTGGATATCCTCTAAATTCATGGTCATCGGACCCTCAGGGAAGTAGAAGCAGTTGACCGAGTCGTTCCAGAACGGAAGCAGGCTCGCACATACCCTAGGGTTGCAACGCTTCCTAGCCAGAGACAACTTGACAAACGACCACAGGCCATAAATCTTCAGCTTGTGCTCCAGCTTCGTGAGCCAAGCGGCAAACCACTTATGCACCACTGGCTTCTCCACAGACGGGAACAAAGGAAGCCACTCTTCTTTTCCCAGTTCAAGGGGTCTGTGAAACCCTCCCGACAGATGGGGATGGGAGACTCTGTGATCAAGTACTCATGAGGTACCACATCGGGAAAAAGGGCAGGGTCAAGAACAGGACCCAAAGTCAGCCCGTTGTCGCCGGTTCGGACCACGCCATAAGGTCCAGCGCGCTGGGAGTGCCACTAGAAAGCAGAAAGGTTGGACATTGTCGAGTCAAGAAACTAGGGTTTCGGGAAGCTTGAGAGAACTTTTTCTAGAAAACCTAGAAGAAAGAAGACAAAGGGTTTTCTTTAACGCGAAGACGAAGGGTCTTCTCTCAGCGCGGAGACGAATGGTTTTCTTGTGACGCAAGAGATGTCAGAAATGCTCAGGCGACAGAAGTCCCCTCAGCGAAAAAGGGGGGGCTTATGTTGAAATAATAGATTATTTTGGGCATATTATTTCTGACAAAACCCACAATAGACGCTAAGCCCATAACAGAGTTAGACACACCAGGCCTGCATCTGTAGTCTACACAGACTATATGGCTGAGTAGTGATCCTATAACCAGAGGAAGTCTACAAGCCTGCGCTTGCACAGGACACACGTCATGGAGAACGGTTAAATAGCCCCGAGATAAATGGAGCTTACAACCCACGTTTGTACTGATGCACGTCTTAAAAGACAATTGATTAATCCCGAAGTCAAAGGAGTCTACGACCCACGTCCACCGAGTCGAAGTCAGTTTATTGGCTCCGAGATCCTTGGGGGTGGTTGAGTCTGGAAGATCTTCAGAAGGTCGTAACAGACCGGGTATAAAAGGGAGAGGATCTCCCTCAGAAAAAATCACGAACAAATCAGCCAACAGAAGCTTATCTTGCTCGTCACCCCTTAGTTGTTAGTTGTTAGGATTCCCCGACCTGAGCGAAACTCTTAAAGTTTCATTGATCTTCCTTCCACCATCAGAGTGAGCAACCGTAGCTTCGACAGCCAAATTCCGCCTTCATTTCCACCGTCAGAGTGAGCAACCGTAGCTCCGACAGCCAAACTCCGCCTTCACTTCCACCGTCAGAGTGAGTAACCGTAGCTCCGATAGCCAAACTCTGCCTTCGCTTCCACCATCAGAGCGAGCAACCGTAGCTCTGGTAACAACTCCCCGTCGGTATTCCACCGCCAGAACGAGCCACCGTAGTCCCGGCACGCAATTCCGCCTTCGACTCCGCCACCAGGGTGAGCAACAGTAGCCTTGGTATCCACGTCCGCTTCTACATTCGACCACATTCCGTCCACCAAGCCCGGCAACCAAGTTGTGCCGGCCAAGGAGTGCAAGTCTACGGCACTCTGTCATCAAGTCTACGACGACGCTGCCCAGATTCTCAAGTCCGGAGTGCCCAGCGTCAAGTCCGCGACATCCTTCATCGCCCAGACCTGCTGGATTGCAGTTTCCAGCATCAAGTCTACGACCTAGCTCTGAGTCTACAGAGCCCAGTAGCCAGTCTACAACCTTACTACCGTCCTTGTTTTTATTTTAATGGCTGTAGGAATTCTTAACTTATCGCGAAACTGTTTACATTCGATCGATTTCATTCAATTACTTACTGGTGACCACATTTACAATCCCTGTGAGCCTTATTGCTAAATATTTCCGACGTGATCCGTTTTCGACGCGAACATGAACCATTTTTTTATGTACTCGGTAAATAAGAGAACGTAGAAACCGCATTAGGACAGAGTTAACTCGAAACAGGCGAGAGTTAAGATATAAAATGATTATTGCTCCCGCGGTCTAACATGTCGTCGGAATTGCTGTCTTCACAATGGCTCGGCAAGTAAACATTTATTGAGGTATCTGGCCTCTAAATACCGCCCATGTCCTTCAGCATGTTAACGGCGAATATCTTTTCTCAATGTAGATAGTAGTAGCTTCTTCCACACCATCTCACTTGGATAATTAGTTCCTATTTCATTTGCCCTTCCTACAAAATTTTATTTGTCGTGTGGTTGCTTTGCTTGCCTCTATAGTTGTGAGAGATCATCACACGAGGGAAAACCTAGTTTTTCGCATTGTTTAATATCTCCTTTAATTGATTCTACATGCCCCCATTGGATTTATTGTGCCCACCCCACAACTGTAATGGCCACCGCCTCTTAGCGGATGTGGCTGTCTCTTGGTGGTTGAGCACACGTGTTTGATTAACTCTGTCTGAGATTTGAATCCTTGGAGGAAAGAGGACAACGATACCGTTGAGCACACATGTTTCTGTCTGCTCATGAAATGCTGGAAAACGTGCTACTTTCATCATCTTCGAAATGATCACAAATCCATCAGGGAAAGAAAGATATTGGGAAGAAAGCCGAACTTGTCGAGATATTATCAGTCATGGAAGTTTTGTATTGATTTTTTAGGGAAAGTTGGTAAACGAAGAAGTAAGGATATGAGATCGCATAGCCATTGTACATTCCAACAAACTTCCGAATCACTCTTCGTGGTACAAATTCCCACAGGGACAAAGTAGACGATGTTGTCGTGCATACAGGTTCACATAATCTTGAACAATTTATTGAACTAAGAAGTAATATTATGAGGAGATAACTCCGGATGCATTGTCCGGCAGGTTTAGTGGAGCGGAGAATTGAGGCCTTCTTGGGAAGAAAGGGAATGTAGCGGTTGGTGCCTCTTGGAAGTTACCGACGGCATTCTCCGGAATGAGGGTCGTTTCACAAGACGGCGTAGACTCCTCCTAGCATAGAGCCTCTGTAAGAGAGGGGACGCCCTCTCCTTCACTTTGATGGTGACGACGAACATGATCCTGCAGGACATGAGGATCATGAATATCGCGGCTAGATCCCAGTACTTGGAATGGTCGAGCGGGATGCCTAATCTCGTCCTGACCACATCTTCGCCTTTCAGTTTAGGCGATCCGGGCACCAGGGGGTCAAACTCAAGTCCAATCATGTTATTCTTGTAGGATCCCTTTGAGATAGAGGTCGGAATTAGAAATGGTTCAGCTAGTTGAATTTCCGGAAGTGTGCACATCACGGTGCTGAAATCGGATTACCTGTAATGCCCATGAGCAGTAATTGAGATACGAGATAGGGTATCGCCAGAGCGGTTTCGGGAGGTCGGAAAGTGGCCGAAAGAATCCCGATGTCATCAACAGGATCCCCTGCATAGTCAAAACTTAAGATTGAGGCCAAACAAGAAGAGAAGTGAAAAAAAAACTACAGCTACGAAATTCGGATTTACTTACTATTACTCCGGCGCCTGTTATGAACCCCATCAAGAAGTTTGGGACCAGCGATATGATCAAGATCAGAAGGCTCTCAACGACAGAGATACAAGCGTAAATGTTTACGCAGTAGTACAGGAGATGCGAGAACCCTGGCCGGAACTTCACCATGTTATAGATGATGGACCCTGTCAAGGTCGCTATAGCAACCAAAAATGGGATAGATGACAGGAAGTTGGACAGGATGTAAACCACCACTCCATAGTAGCCGCTGCCCTGTTCTTTGTAGAAAACCTGTCATGCGATGAAGTGACCATGAGGTCTTACTCGGCTACTGAAGAAACCTTTAGGACGTGACGATTATCTATCTAACCTTCATTTCTTCTAGGAATGACGGAAACCCTCCTATGGCCATAAACGTCATGAATCCGACAACAAATGCGTCGCAAGCTCCACGTGCAAAGATGGCGGAGTGAGTATATCCAACATCATAGAAGATGCTGCCGACGCAGATGGATACGATCACATACACAATTATTCTCAGCCAGAAGTATGCGAAATCTCTGGACATGTTCACCAGCGATCTTTTCGACAGTGTGAGGAGTTGCTTCTGCCAACTTGCTTGGCTTCCGCTTCTTTGCTCACCATTGGCTCCTTCCTACACAAACATGGATTTCAATTTGACGCCACGGCAAAGAAAGGGTAAACGACTCTAAATACTAGGCTTACGGTTTTTGATATATCATGAATTATAGCTTTCACAGTCTTCGGGTAGTTTGAACGCCTGTATGTCTCGATCAGCGTTGCTCTGATCTCCGCCGTAGCCATATTTCCTCTGGGATCAGACGATGTTGGGCTGTCCTGAATCAGTTACAACCATGTGATTATCAAGGAGCAGTAATTCTAGAGATTGAGATCCGAAAATCGTTCAAATTGTTTACTTGTGTCCTCTGATATTCTTTCCCCATTGCCGTCATGACATCAAAATCCGAGTTGATGCATTGCAGGAAGTGATCGGAAGGGTTCCTCCTATTTGGACATGGGAAACCGGCCTCCGCAAAGAACTGGAGAAGGCATCAACCAACAAAATCGATATACTTCGGTGAGGAGATTGACGTTGCCGAAACCTAAACATTATCTCAAGATTTGGATACCTCGACAGCCCTCTTTGCTTCTCCATGATATACCATCTCGCCGCCAGAAAGTAAACACAAGTCATCAAAGAGAGTGAAGACTTCACTACTTGGCTGGTGGATAGACGAGATGACTGTTCTACCATTGCAAGCAATGTTCCTGAGAGTCAGGACAACGAAGAAGGCTGAAGCGCTATCGAGTCCGCTGGTGGGTTCATCGAGAAACAGTAAACTTGGGTTAGTTAGGATTTCTAGTGCGATGCTGAGCCTTTTCTTTTCTCCGCCACTTATTCCTCTCCTCTGCCAGCTCCCAATAACTCTATCTGCACATTCCTGGAGTCCCAGTTCAGTGATGGTTCCTTCGACGACCGAGTTTACTTCATCCTCGGTCATCGTATCTGGAAACCTCAACAGAGCAGAGTATTTAATCGTCTCCCGAACCGTTAACGTCCCGAGCATTACGTCCTCTTGGGTAACATATGCCTGCATGCAGCCAGACAATATTGCGTTCATTTAGTTCGTAACATCAGTACAACATTATGCAATCTCGACGATAATGCCACGTCGGACTTACAATGGTGCTGCATCCCGGTCTTCTTTTCTTCCCATTTAGGAGAACACTCCCCATCATGACCACGTTCCTCGACAACCTGCCTGCAGATACACAAACAGGGAATTTCCCCTATTGAAGAAATGAATCGGAACAACGCTCCCTGGGGGCAGCTGAGAGAACGAAAGCAAAGAATTGCTCGCCTACCTGCTAAGGCATCAAGGAGAGTTGATTTGCCGGACCCTGATGGACCCATGATGGCCATGATACGGCCTGGCTTGGCATATCCATTGATGCCCTGGAGCAACCTCCTGGTATGCCCCTGTCCGAAATTCGGCAGAACCACGCTAAGATCCTCCCATACCAAGAAACTGCCCTTCTCACACGACGACGATGTGATTGTTGCCATATGCTTTTTCTCTACCGAAGGATGTGTATGCTCTACCGTGGCGTCAATTTAATTCATGTCCAAGATAAGGAAGTTGACGGGTCATTGATTGAATGAAAAGTGAGTCTAACTGTAAGAGTCTAGCTCATATCATGTCAACTGCATGGCCAAAACTACTAACCGATCTATTTTGGCCTTTCACCATGAACAATGCTGATAACGACAGGGGTGAAAATCTATGCGATTCTTCGATGTCCAAAAGAAATTGCCGCACCAGAGGATCAAAAGGACTGTTCTCAAGAGGTTCCTCTGACATTATCCTGCACGAGCTCTGTCGCTGCCGCCGGAGGATAGTAAGAGGGACTTGCCAAGGCAGAAAGATGACAATCCTTGTGTTGTTGATGGTGTTGAGAACGATCCATGTATCAGCATGTACAACCGCAAATGAAAAGGACAACATGCCACCAATCAAATAATTTTAGGTGTTCTTGATGGTGTTGAGAAGGATCCGAGTCTGCACACTAGGAAAGCTCGACCATTCATCAAGAGGTGTACCCCATTCATTTAATGGATGCTAGGAAAGCTAAAGGTTCCTAACGAAACACGCATAGCATAATGTTCCGGCCCTCCTCCTGCGTACTAGAAACAACCAGTCCCAATTTTTAAATCCCAACAACGACATGTTAGTTTGACAACAAAATGCACCCAATTTCTCTACATTAAAGTCCAGAGACTACGCCCAAGGGCAATCTCCAATACCAATAAGCCACATGAATGTATACTACAAAAATATCTCCGGAACCAATAAGCCACTAGAATATATCCTACATAAACATCGAACATGGACGGGGATGTCGTAGGGAAGATGATTACGAAGAGAGGACTAGGGCAAAATTACAGAAAAGTTATCGAAACCCATGTGATCTTTTCATCAAGTCTCTTTCAAGAACGCAAATGTTTCGCAGTAGACAGCGTCACACTAGTATCTCCTACTAGGACTCCTCGAGCGATGCCCTCTAGGTTCCCTGCAAATTAGATCACCGAATAAATAATGCTGACAAACAGCATGCCATTGGGTGAGGGGGCTCCCCAAATCTATCATTACATGAGCAAAACAAATATCGCTCGGATGACATGATGAAGAAACCAGTGGTAGGGTACTACTATCAGAAAATGGGTCATAACTCACCTCCTCTTCTTCATGTTCCTTCTTCTGATGGAAGGGCCACTGCTGACGGCCCAGTCAACATTTATAATCTGTGTGAGAAGTTCAGTTCCATTCATCTGAGCTATTGCATCCCGGGCCTCCTTCAAGTTCTCGTACTCAATAAGTGCATAACCCTGAGAAGAACAAGAACAAGAACACCCGAGAAAAAAGTATGACAGTTGCTTCTTAAAAATAATCCAACGATGATAACACAAGGAACAGCTTCAGTTCAAACTCCATCAAAGCAATCAAAGTATACTAAAAGCAGTTATCAACAGCCAGACACCGTGGTCCCGTCCAAAGAATGTTTAGGGACGCAGAGAAATTTACAGGTACAGCAGATAAAAGATGGGCCATATATTGTAAATCGCTCATCAACGAGCTAAGTCCACTAACTAACCCGAAGGGTCAACATTAAAATAAGCTCCCATAAGCAGATGGAAAGAACAAGGACTACCTTCACAAATCCAGTGCGACGGTCGAGATTTAAATGCAGGTTCTTTATCTCTCCAAACTCCCCAAACGCGTTCTGAAGATCATCCTCTTGGGACTCTTCATGTAACCCGGACACCAGGACAATCCACCCCTCGATAGCTGCCATTTTTTTTTTTTTAAATGACCATCCAATTCAGACTACCATTTTGTAATAATCTAGGACAAATTCCAGGAAGATAGGAAAAGTAAAAAGAAGAAGAAGAAAGAATCCCCCCCCTCATGGTAATAAAACTTAAAGAACTTACAACGCAGGGGTCCGGGGCCGCCATCAGCGACGAGGGAGTCAAATTCACGGGAAGAGAGCCTTGCGTCGCGGTCAGCGTCGGCCTCCTCCCTGAAACCACGGCCCTTGGTCTTCCTAGCCGCAGATCCGCCGGTGATGGCGGATTTGAGCTTGGGGAGAGGAGCAGCGGCAGCCCGAGGTGAGAGGTCTCCGACGTCCTCGTCCATGAGGTCGTCATCCTCCGGCTCGAAGTCCAGCGCCTCCGCCTCCGCCTCCGCCTCCGCCGTCGCCATCCGTCAAGTGATTGAGAAGGCGGTGGGAGAGATTTTTCAATTTTTGGGACAGGGAATAATTCTCTCTTTCGGGAGAGGGAAACGGTTCGGGTCGGGTTTGACAATGGGCCTAACTTGTTATATTGAAATGGGCTTAAATGGTGGATCAATGTGTTGCTGTTGGTCCAGTCCGGGGACGGTCTTTTTGTTTTATTTTTAATTAGTCAGCATTAGGAGGATTAGGCTCTGTTTGGTATGTCCGAAATCAAAGCCCTCTTTATCCATTTTACTTTTAAAAAATTTTATTTTAAAATAATTAGTACAAGTTTTCTGAAAAGAAAAATAACAGAAAATACTTGCCTGAAGTCTTCTGCATCGAAGAACAAATTGCCTGAAAATAATTGCCTGAAATTTCCAATACCGAACAATACGAAGAACAAATTGATTGACGGGTCTTATTTTTATTGTGTAATTACTTCTTCGGGGCACTCCTTCAGCTGGTGTTTGATAAGTTTTGATAGAGAGAGAGAGAGAGAGAGAGAGAGAGAGAGAGATGGTTTTGGCTTTTTGAGTTTCGACTGTGGAAGTCATTTGGGGGATCTTTGAGAATCGTCGTCGTCGTCGTCGTCGTCGTCCTCGTCGTCCTCTGGTTTCCCCCCGTTTTAACAGTTCACCTTTTGGTCTGCCTTTTTCACGAGATTCTGCCTTTGAGCACGACATCATCATCATGAGCCCAAATTTCTTGTTCCTAGGAACACCGGAGGATCGCAGGGGTTGATAATGTTGTTTGTCCCAGAATCCTACGGATTTGCCATTAAAATAGGCTCCGATTTCAATATTACATTAATATTGTTTTGTTTATATTTTACATATAACAAGTTGTTTCAAACAACCGATAATGAGTAAATTTTGCTAAATTCTCATTTCAAATAGTGATTTTTTATATTTGGTTTAGTCGTTACGAATTTAATTAATTTCGGTGTTGACACGATTTGAAACAACATCTTATTTGGAAAATCAAAGTCCATGATTCAAACAACGATTTAGGAATAATATTCACGTAATTTCTAAAATTAATACCATGTTTTGTAAATTTTTCAAAATTAACGCTAAAAAGCTAGCTATTTTTCTACTTGTTTAGTTTGATGCAATAAATTATAAGCAAAATATTAATATTTGGCCTAATGAATTAGCCAACTTTACGTTTTGGCCTATCATTTCAAAAGTTTTCAATTTGGCCTTAACTCAATTTTAGTTTTCAATTTAGCCCTATTCGTAACGGCGCTTGCGATTTCGCCGTTAGCGTTACAAATATGGCCAAATTGAAAACTAAAATTGATTTAAGGCCAAATTGAAAACTTTTAAAACGTTAGACCAAAACGTAAAGTTGGCAAAAATAAGGAAACAGAGTTAGGTTTTAGGTTCACGTTTGGAACAACCCGTTCGGAACCTGCTAACTCCTATCTATCTCGATGTGTAGAATACATTCACTAATTTCGCTCAATTTTAGCCTCCGTTTACATTTAATTTTGGTGACATTACGCACACACGACGACGAAACAAGCTTTAGGACGTTAACATCCTTGTACTTTCATACCCCTCCTCTCGCCTCACTTCCCTCAAATCATTCAGTTGATTTATGTTTGTTTTTGCTTGTCTAGTATCCGAAAGTTCGATCAGACAAATTCAGACTCAGTGTGAGTAACACACTTAACTTTAGTGTGTGAGTCTTCTAACAAGAGTCACCGTATATAATAGGTTTCAATAAGAGATCTCCTTAATAAACTCAAGTCGTTTACCGCTTGAATTGGTTATTTATGATTTTTTTTCTTATAAAGACAAACCCTCCTCCAAAGCCTCCATTGAACTTTCATCGTCACCCATCACTACACACACATATATCATTAAAATTAATAAAAAAATTTCTATATGATTAATTTTTTTTTTCTTAAAATTTTTTTTATAAAGCATGGTTTTTTTGGAAAAATATCGATATTTAGCCTAATGAATTTGCGAACTCTACGTTTTTGCTTATCATTTCAAAAGTTTTTAATTTGACCTTAAATCAATTTTAGTTTTCAATTTAGCCGTTACGAATAGGGAGTAACGCCAACGGGGAAATCGCAAACGCCGTTACGAATAGGGTCAAATTGAAAACTAAAATTGAATTAAGGCCAAATTGAAAACTTTTGAAACGATAGGCAAAAACGTAGAGTTCGCAAATTCATTAGGCTAAATATCGATATTTTGCCTAAATTATATGCCAAACTATAAATTTCATCATGTAGTATGACACTTTTTTGAGTTTTATTATGTACTTTCGAGTGCATCCATAAACTACTTATACTAACTCCGTTATATCAAATTTATTATCCATCACACCCTCTCCTTGACGGAGTATGTGGACACAACAGAAACTAACATGGACTGACAAAGTATGACGTCATCACGACGGAGTATGACGTGGAGACATTCAAGATTTTCCTCATTTTACCATAAATTAATTATTTTTTTAATGCAATAATATCACCATCACCAAATTAATTTCGGGTTTCAATCAAGCCAATTTGGGACCCACATCCGTCCATCTCTCGCGAACCCGTATCCTCCTCTCCGCTTCTGTCTGCCCGACCTTTCATTCGCACCACGTCCTGCCCCTTTGGCGCCCGTCCGCGTCCGTGTGTCCTAATCTCCCTCTTCGGCATTCCATTTGCTCACGTCCTGCCCCTTCGGCGTCCGTCCGTCCCTCCTCTATCCTGCGTCCATCTGCCCATCCCCCTTCGGCGTTTGTCCACCCTTCCCATCTTCGGCGTACGTCTGTCGGCGCATCCCCCAACTTAGTCGTAAGAATTTTTTTGGCTATTTTTTTAGATAAAAATTAACTGCACCGAGCTAAATGACATGCACAAAAGATTCTTAATGGGACAGTAGATGAGCATTATAAAAAGGTTAAATCGTACATTGCTTATCTTGGAAAGAAGTGTCTAGCTAGTACCTTTAAGCTTGAACTTGACATTGCTCTTAGTTTGGGTCTATTTAACACCTTTAAGAGGTTATACGTGGGGTTTGACGAATTAAGAAAAGGGTTTAAACGAGGATGTTTAAATGTGGTCAGATTAGATGAGACTTTTCTAAAGCACATATCTGGAGGTATTATACCATTAGAAATTAGTCGATATGGGAACAACCACTTGTACCCAATAGCATGAGCCGTGATGGGAAGGGAGAACACACCAGCATGGATGTGGATTATGTCAATCTTATTTGAAGACTTGGATGCAAATTATGGTTCATGTTGGGTCTTCATAAGCGATAAATAAAATGTATGTTTTTCGTGTAAACCTTTTTTTGAAGACTTTGGTGTAAATGAACTAACTTATTTTCATTGTCATCTCTTGGAGGGACTTATACACGTTGCGGCAGAACTTGTGCCGAAGCCGAACATCGAAATTGAGCTAGACACGTCTACACCAACTAGAAGATAAAGAATCGAGGGTGGATGCTGCTTCTGGGCTGCAGTAAAGAGCACACATGAGGCAACATACAAACAAGCTTTGTCAAACATGAGACTACTTTCAAATGATGCTGATGAAGATTTTATAAAGTAAGAACCAAAGCACCTTTGTAAGGTGAGTTAACTTGGTTCATTAGAAGGTTAATGCATAGAATGAAAGACTTAGGTAGTTTTGATTCGTTGCAGGTCTACTTTCAAACAACTTTAAATCGTGATGTAACTAACAATAACATGTGCGAGAATTTCAATAGCTACATAGCTTTACCTAGAACCAAGCCTATAGTTGAAATGATTGTGACATCATGTCTTCTTTGATACAAAGAATGTAATATAACAATAAGTTATTTGATGGGAAGGATGACATATACGTGCAGATATTAGGAAGAAGATTATATCTTGAAGGTGAATTACGATAAATGGGTTCCAAAACCATGCATTGGAGAGTTTGTTTGAGGTTGTGTATATAATCGAGAAGTATGTGGTGAACTTAAATAGGAAAGCATGTACTTGTAGAGAAAGAGTTTTGACTGGAATATTGTGTTGTCATCAATATTATCAAGGTGAAGCGCCTCGTTCACCTAGGCGCTTGGGTGACGCGAGGCGGGGCCCTCTCGCCTATTTAGGTCTCGGACGGGCGACACACATTAGGCGTCGCCTAGGCGCTCGTCTTAGACTAGGCAATCGGGCTATGGAAAGGCACACCCGGGCGCCGCACCCCCTCTAAAATCAATTAAACCTTATTTTTCTTTTTTTCCCAAGCATTCTCCCCTTCAACCTCTTCCACATTCATGTATCGTCCACCCGCCCCTATTCCTGTGAGTTTTCAGTGGTTATTCTAGCGCTGGGATTTTGTTCTTGCTTTGTGCCATGGTCCTGTGCTCTCCAATTCCAAATGCCTCAATAAAATTTTGCTGAATTTTGTACAATTGCTGAAGTTTGTTCCCTCAATGCTGATTTTGTTGATCCTTATTAGTTTTGGGACCGTATAGATAAGATTGTTGTCATGTTTCTTGAACCTTTTGTGTGGTGCATTATAAACAAATTGTGTCTTCCGCTACTATTTTTTAGCGGCTTTTACTTGAAGCATTCAATTTTTAACATTTTACTTTTTTGTTGCTGCCTAATCGTGTCTTTGCTTATTAAAGAATGGCGGTTGCTTCCCAAGTAAGAGGTTCCAAGAGGGATATCAGTTGGAAGTCTAATTTCCTTCAACCCAATATTGTGACATGTAATTTTTGTGGTTATGTGTAAAAAGGAGGAATACATCGAGCTAAGCAACATCAAGCCGGAAAATTTAAAAATGCAAAAAGGCTTATTCCAAATGTCAGGAAGAAGTGAAAGAATAGCTTCTTAATCAATTGACGACAATGACATCAAAGAGCGTAAGATGGATATCGATGTTAATACTGCCAAGTTGAAGAGCTTCGATGAGATGTTGGAGGCCGTTGACAGATACGGTTCAAATTTGAAGAAACCAAGTTATCATGAGCTTTGTGTACCACTCATGAATAAGGCGATTACTTTGACGAAAGAGATGATGAAAGACCATGTTGAGAGTTGGTCTTGATATGGATATTCTATCATGTCAGATAGTTGGACAGATAGAAAGCAGTGATGTTTGATTAACTTCCTTGTAAATGGTGTGAAGGGGACGATGTTTATCAGGTCAATTGATGCTTCCGTTTTTTCTAAAACAGGCGGGAAGTTGTTTGAGATACTGGATAGCTTTGTGGAGGAAATCGGGGAGAAAAATGCCATACAAGTTGTCACAGACAATGGAAGTAACTACTATTGTTGGCTGCTAAGACTTTCACTTTCTTTAAGAAACATTGGATTGATAATTGATTCCTTCACAACTTGTTAACAATTTGTCTGAGCAGGAAAATTACTCATGGCGAAGAGATGACACTTGCATTGGACTCCGTTTTCGGCTCATTGCATCGACTTGATGCGTGAAGGTATTGGCAAGCTTCCGAAAGTGAAGAAAACCGTCCAGAATGCCATCTTTCTTGTGGAATTTATATACAATCATGGAAGTATTCTGAGCACTACGAGAAGTTTTACGAAGAATAAGGAGTTGCTCAGGTATAATGTTATTAGATTTGCCACGAACTTCCTCACTTTGCAGAGATTCCATATCTCGAAGAATAAGTTAAGGAAAATGTTCTTGTCCCAAGAATGGGAAGAGAACAAGTTGTCAACCATGGAGAAAGGAAATAGGGCGTATGAGATTGTGTTAAGGTGATGAGGATTTTGGGACATGGTTTTGCACGCATTAAGGTGATGAGGCCATTAGTGTCCGTTCTTCGTCTTGTGAATAACGAGAAGCCGTCGATGGGGTATATATATGACGCAATAGATAGGGCAAAAGAGACTATCCAGAAGTCTTTCAACAACAAAGAAGATAAGTATGTGGACGTGTTCAGGATAATTGACGACCGATGGAATTCTCAGTTGCATCATCCCTTACTTGCAGTCAGAAATTTCTTGAATCCTGTGTACTTTGATATGATTTGTGAGGGTCAAACGAATCCAGAATTGATAGATGATATGTATGCTTCAAGATAAGATGCTTGTTGAGCTTGCATATTACAAGCGATATGAAGGAAAATGGTATGGCTCAGAGCTATTCGATCAAGGAAACTGAGATCTCCAGGTACTTTATTTTATGATTATTTCGAATTTTAATTATATTTAGTGTGACTATCACAACGAATACTAATTCGGGATGGCAGTTAAATGGTGGGATATGTTTGGGCATCATACTCCAAATCTACAACGTCTTTCGGTTAGAATTCTAAGCTTGACTTGCAGGGCAAATGGTTGTGAACGCAACTAGAGCACATTTGAGCATGTAAATCTCTTATTGAAGTATTACACAGATTCTTCTTATTCTCTAATAGAATATTGATATCTTTCTTCTTTGTAGATTCATACAAAGAAGTGGAACCCCTTTGAGCATCGCAAATTATAGACATGGTTTATGTTAAGTGCAACCAGAAGCTGAAAGATAGATATAATGTTGCGAATGTTATCAATCTATTGACTTTGGATGACATTGATGATAATAACGAATGATGGTGGGAGAAGTGTGTGATGAGGCAGGAGAAAGCGATGATATGATATTTCCTGACGATACTTTGATGTGGAGAGCGGTGGAGAGAGCATCGGGATGATGCGGGGACGACAAGGAATAGATGATTCCAATACCGAAATAATGGGGAACGTCACTGTGGGTGCGAAATGGAGTGACGTGGGAATGGTCGGAAGGGTACATAATGAAACGGGACGGTTGTATGGCTGGGTATGAAAGGATAGGTTGAGATCAACCTCCACGGATATAGATACACCACCGTGAAAGAAGACTCGGATAGAACTCGCCTGTCACACGGATACAAACACACCACCGTGAACAAGAACGAGGGCGAGGAACAACACGGAGGATACAAGCACACCACCACTGGTTGATACACTCTATTCAATATGCACTTGGAAATCCTTCAAATGAAGAACGAGGTTGAAAGAGAATCCACTCATTCGGAGAGAAAGGGAAAAGTTTAATCTGGGTTTAAAAGTTTGAATCAAAGTTTTTTTCAATCCTTACAAAGTAAGGGCATATATAGGCTGCCCATAGGAAAGACAATAAAGGAAACGATAAGGGAAATAAAATTCGAAAGATAAGAAAATGAAATATATTATTTCCTTCCGACAAGATCTGAAAAGCTGGTGGAGTAGGGTAGTTGAGCAGGCGCGACCCTTGGGCTGTAAGTTATCAGATGAACCATCAGATCGTAACGCTCTTGGTTATTTGTCGCCTGAGAGTCGTGTCGCTCGGTGCTCCTCTCGTCGCCCCGCTTACTCGATAATAAGCAAATTGAGACCTCCAATAGGCGACGTTGGCTGAGGTGTGGGCGAAGCGACGACTGTCCTTGTATCACAGGAGTAGATGAACATGTTCGGATTACAAGACAATATGCTAGTTCGAGTAGCTCACAGAGGATTCCTCAATATGAAGAAGCCGAGTCTGATGACGAAGAGGACATTGAAGCACACCTCGAAAACGATAACTTGATTGAAAATGAAGTTGATTTGACTGGTGATGATGATCGTTCTAATTTCTGAAGTTAATTTGAATGATGATGATGATCATTATGATTCCGATTTTGATATTTACATGCGGATAACTTGAATGATGGGAACCTTATTTCTTCTTTTATTCGGAATGAATATGAACTTGGACCTTGACATGATATTTTGGTTATAAATACATTTCTATTTGGCATTCAATTATAACAATTTATTTTATATAATAGCGCCTTAAAACGACAGGCGAGCGCCTAGTGCCTTGGGCGATGGAAGTACTTTTCGCCTTGGTGGCACCTTAGCACCTTAACATCCTAGGTTATCATGGGGTTGCTTGTACTAACTTTATGAAACACGATGTAGAATTATGTGTTAGTGCATTTTTCAAGAGAGACACATACCTTAAGGCATATAAGTGTCTACTAACCTCACTGGAAGGAGAAACTACATGGCCTGAAGTGGAAGGCAAGCCAATTAAGCCTCCGCCATTCAAAACAAGATCCGAAAGGCTTAAGAAGAGCAGAAGAAAAGGTGCAGATGAGGAACCAAAATACCTAACCAAGTTGCCTAGAAAGGGCTTATGAGATGAGATGCAACTAATGTAAATAGTATGATCATAACAAAGAGGGATTGTAAACATCTGATTTAATTTTTATTCTTTCCATTTATTTCCTTTACAACATGTGTTACCTCATTGCCTTATGAATATTCAGGTTGGACATATTGCTTCCATACGAACACAAGGGGATAAATGTGGCCCTTCATCGGGTAAGATGATTAAATTTTTCTTCTTTCTATTTATTTTCCTTGCAACAGGTGTTACCCATTTACCTTGTACATTTTTAGGTTGGACAAAAATTGCTTCTATACAAAACACCAGGGCGGAGGAGGCAGGGGAGGTGTCCCTCGAAGGGGTAGAGGCCGGGATGTTTTACGAAATCAAAACTGACCGAGCAAATCGTTCGTCCAACGATTCATGTACAATCGGAGACGAGCCTTCCTCAAATCATTTACAATATACGAATTTCAGGAACTCAAGAATAAGTTACTGAAAATTAGCGTGGTTCTTGTGTTTTTTCTGTCCTAGTCGTATGTTTAGGTTGTATATCCGGATGGCAACTATTTTTGTTTTTTGGTTTTCATTTATAATAGTAAAACAAATTGTGTTATGTGATATTGTTAGTTGAATTTCTATTTAATAATCCTATGTCATAATATTGTTGCAACTCTTACTAGTTTTTGGTTTTTAAATATGACTTTTTAAGACATTCCGAACATCCATAAATTTGATGATGCAATGAAGTTCGTATATGTATCTAACGTTGGGGTCTGTTCCAATCCATAGTGGAGTATATGGCGCCGCCCGTCCTCTGTTTAGTTGAATCTTGATACATAGATAATAACGCTTTTGGTGTAAATTAAAATAAAATTAATAATTGGTATAACAATGTTCCTTGGGGCGCTGCTAACCATTTGTATCGAGGGCCGTGTTCCACTTCCTTTTAAAAAAAATAAAAATAAAATAAAAAATTAACCTTTCAAATAATTTCGAATTTTGAAATTTCCACGACATGATAACCCACGATAAGACTTTTATCTTTCGATTAAATATTTTATTGTACATTTTTTTGGCGTGCTTTAGTTCACGAATATTTTTGGTTTTTAATTTCCTAAAAGCGAAAAACTAGTAATTAGTAAATTAAAAAAAAACTTTATCTACTTTTTAATTTGTTTTGTGAAAACAGAAATCCTAACTCTTTGACCCATGATGCGGGCGAGAAGGAGACAAAGAATCAGGAGCTATGTTCCATCCAAAATAAGTCAATACTTTATGATTTATAAAGTTCGATTAGAAAAATCCCTGAATCTCCTATGTTTTTTTAGATGACCGAGTTCAGTTTCTTAACTAATATAAATTAAAAATATTATTAAAATTTCATTTTCAAATAAACACCCAAGAAGAAGTAGGGCCTCGGGACAAAGTCCACGTGGTTGTTAGCGTTCCACTTTTTTGACTGACACCCTCCCCCGCCCTCACTAAGACTACCGATTAACTTATCCTAATCAAATTATATTATAGTCTATCATATTACTTGTCGATGGGTGAAGGAAAAAACATAAATCGAGACCACACACCATTCATGTTCCCTTTTGAGTAAAACTCTACTTATCATATTGTTTTTATTTTCTTGTCAGATATTTTTTGTCTTTTTTTTAAAAGAAGAACAGGTGGCCATCACGTGTGCAACGCAACCCCGATTCAAAAATTCAATTTTCCAAACCCCAAGAATTGATGATTTTTAATATAAAAAAAAAATGGTAAAAGCTGCAGGAGGAAAGGACGGGCGTCCCCCACCCCCCCCCCCCCCCACTTTGCATGGATTTCCCAATTCTACCCCTAATACAACGCCGTATTCACATCGCAGCCTTTCTTCTTTCTTCCCCGTGCCGTGCGTGCTCTTAAGCCAAATACGAACTAAGAAGGGGGCCAACCGGATAAACTTATCCTTAAATCATTTTTTTATGACTAATTCATTATCATTTCACGCCACCAAAAACCTTTTCCCTATAAGAATGAATGTATTTCTTGGTTTTGCCCGTTTCGTTCTGCTGAAAGGGAAAATAATATATATTATGTATTGAGATTATCCCCTTCTCTTATTTTAGGCCGTCTTATCCATCCACCAAACCTCTTCGTCCAAAAAAAAAAAAAAAAAAAAAAATCATTCCAATCCAATAATCTGATTTATTAATCAATCACCAGTGTATTAAATTGGATCCTGATCTCCAAGCCCAATTAAAAACAAAAATGAATTTCTCCTTTAAATATCAGGGGGAGGGGCATTTTTAAATTAAATTAAAAATCCCGCTTCCTACGTTAACAACTTTAATGAGAGAGAGAGAGAGAGAGAGAGTGAGAGAGAGAGAAACCCTAAACCAGGCCAAAACTCTCTCCTCCCCCCCGAAGGCATCATCGTCGTCTGTCTTATTCCTTCGTCTTCTCCCCTCTTTCTTTTTTGTTTGTTTATTTTGTTTTCGTATGCTTACCCTCGCCGCCGTGCCTTCGGACTACCTCAGACGTCTGTCGGAAAGACTGGACGCCCTGCGATAACCGCGGAAAAGGCTCGACCTTTTCGGACTCTCTCTTGTTGTTTGGTGTCTCCCCTCCTCCATCATGGACGCCAACGAGGCCACGACCATAGTCCTCTCCAAGATCAAGGGGATAGACCCTGACAACGCCTCCAAGATCATGGGCTACCTCCTCATCCAGGACCTCACCGACAAGGACCTCATCCGCCTCGCTTTCGGTCCCGAAACACTCCTCCGTGGTCTCATCCTCAAGGCCAAGTCCCACTTGGGCCTCCCCTCCCCCAGCTCCCCCCACCAAAGGTCCGACCTTGACCACCCCTCCCCCCTCTCCCCGTTCCCTACCCATGGTGCTCCCAGCCCTCCTTCGCTCGGTTTCCGTGGTGCTGCTGGGAGTCGTGTCGGGTCGCCGTTCCTTGACCCCCAGTTCAGTGCCCGGGGAAGCGGGGTCGGTGACTTTGGGGAGGACGGCGAGTACTTGTCGCTCCTTGGCGACTGTGGGAAGTCCAGGGAGGGCGTCGGGATGGACAGTCATTACCTTCACAGGAGTTGCTCGGAAAGTGACGCTGGTTTCAGGCACGAGGACGGCGGCGGCTCTGAGAACAGCGGCGGAGGGTGGTGTAGGCCTTGTCTTTATTTTTCTAGGGGTTTCTGCAAGAATGGGAGTAACTGTAAGTTCCTACACGGTGGTTGTGGCGGTGATGATCTTGAGGGGAGCAGTTGCACCCCTCCCTCCGTCTCACTCATCGGTTCTCCTGGCGAGTTTGACCAGGAGGAGCTGATGAGACTCAAGCTGGGGCACCGGAAAAGGTTGGCTGCTGCTTCGCAGTTTGTGCCGGGAATGTCGCTGCCCTCCCCTCAAGGGAAGTACTTCAGTTTTCTCTTGCAGCAACACCAGCACCAGCAGCAGCAGAATGACGTTCAAAGGTATGCTTGATTTTGGGTGTAAATAAGTTATGTTGCATTTCAATTTACTCGGAAATGTTGTTGCCTTCAGGTTTTCGGCACCTGGAATGGCTGCAGGAGATGATTTTTACAAGTATGGTCAGTTCCAATCCGAGAGAAGCGATCTCTTCGCTATGGGATTGTCGGATAAGGCAAACTCCGCTTCGAGGCAGATTTATCTAACCTTTCCTGCTGATAGTGCCTTCAAGGATGAAGATGTGTCCGAGTATTTCAGGTGACAATCGTTTTTCGACCACCATGCTGATTTGCACAGTTGCTCGCCTGCATATGGTATTTACTTTGCCGGCAATGTTTCACTGTCTCATTCTTCGACTCATCAATGTTTTTCCTGTTGCTAGTAAATATGGGCCGGTTCAAGATGTCAGGATTCCGTACCAGCAGAAGAGGATGTTTGGATTCGTCACCTTCGTGTTTCCAGAGACTGTGAAGCTCATATTGGCGAAAGGGAACCCCCATTTCATTTGCGATTCCCGTGTGTTAGTGAAGCCTTACAAGGAGAAGGGAAAAGTTCCGGAAAAGTGTGCACAGCTAATCTTATCTCAATGTTCATGCGGTTGTTGTTGTATGTCCTTAATCTTGTTTCTAACAACGGAAGATGGAATATTATTGCAGGAGGCAGTATCAGAGTCAGCAGCAGCTTTTTGAGAGGGGGGATTTCTCGCCATCGTCAAATTTTCTGCCCCTTGATGCGGGGGAGACTTATGACCATCCTGGTAGGTCAATGCTTTCCATTGCCGTCGATTGGCGAGAATGACATTGGTTAAAATGTAATCCTTTTTCTACAGGTGCGAGAGCGTTTCATAACTCGCATGAGATGATGCTGAGAAGAAAAATCGAGGGGCAGGCTAATTTGCAGCAAGTGATTGAAATGCATGGCCGGAGGTTGCTCAACCTCCAGCTTCCGGATTTTAAGGATGACGGCATGTACCATCACATGCGAAGCTTGTCACTTGGCTCCCCAGTTTCCCCATCCATCAATCCTCGGGGGCAGTTCAGTCCGACCATCGTGCCGTTTAATGCTTTCAGCCGAGATATCCCAGAAGGTTAGTCTTGAATTGTATTTGCATTCGATGGCTTTAGAAAACGGGTATTCAACGGATCTTAGTCGGATGTTCCTTTTGAAGACTGCTGGAGTCGGCCAGCGGTTCTTGTTTCTTCTGCAGCAGGAGAACAACGCCGTAGGGATCAGATGAACAACGCTGCTTTGGATAACATTCTTGCCGATGATCGGAATGGAGACGGCTCCAGTTTGAAACAGCACGACAGGCAAGAAAGGTGCGTTTGCTAATATTCGTCCATGGCAGCAACCATCGCAGCCGTGATTTGCACATTGTTTTTCCAACCATGGGTTGAACGTAAAATGACCCTGTCGCTAGTAACAGCTTTGATCATGTCCTCCCCGATTCTCTATTCGCTTCGCCTACCAAATCTTCTGCCAATAATCAGCCAGACTTCTCAAAACTGGCCAATGGTGCGGCCGCCGCCGCCGATCTCGTTGAAGAGGCTAGTGCAACAGAAACCCACGAAATCCCCGCTTCCGCAGGCAAAGAACCTTGAGCCTTACCATTTCGTAGGTACAGTCTCCTCCTCAAGTTTTCATCTTCCTGCCAAAGAACCCGCAACGGTAACTCCGGGTTCACATACAGGTCTGATTTCCATGCACATGATAACCCAGATTAAGAACATGGTCCGATGGGTTTGCTGTCTTAAGGTACGTTGCATTCTTCATTACATCCTAAAGCTATATTACCTACACTCAAACACTTCAGGCACAGTGTGTGATCCAGTTGCAGGTCATAACTAGAATCAAGAAACAAATTACAAGGGAGAGAGGATGGATTGATCTTTCGCTGGATGGACATCCCAATCATTATATATCTTAGGCATCGTGGAGTTCAACAGAATACAAGCTGACAAGGGGGGAAGGAGTTATTACATACTTAGGTGGTATAAGGAGACAGGTTTGATCTGGGTTTGCTGTCCTAATAATAATCTTCTGTAATGTACTACTACCATTACTACCAAGACCTCGTTTAGAAGGCATAAGACTGCTGGGTGTTTGTTGGTTGGGTGTGTAGGAGAGAAGAGGACCCACATAGAAACATTAACTTCATTTAGAGACCTTTTTGTGTTATATTTTTTTTTTCTTCCTTCTTACTGGTAGTAGATCAGACATATTTATATTGATATAAACCCTTTTTTATTTTGTTTTTTTGTAAAGTTAATTTTGTATACAGATATGGTGTTCACTTATCCTGTTTACTACTAATATATCATATCCTCTGGTGATGGAGAAAGAAGGGGTGTTAATGATTATTTTGATCTAGTAATGGATTTTGTAGGAGAGATCTAAAGAAATAAGTGATTCACGCGGGGGCGCTGACAATTTCCCAAAATTGCCATAAAACTTAGCTCACTACTTTTTCTTCCCCCCCATCATGTATTATTATTATACTCCCTTTTTTCTCTTGGGAAGCAGAAGGTGCGGAAAGAACTCGTTATAAAAGTTCAACTAAATAAAATATAATTAAAATGTGAGCTATTTATTTGTTTGGGCAAATCCCAATTCCTTTCATGAGTCAGCATTTTGGTTTTATTACCATTTTGTGATTTGCTTTTTCCTTTGTTTCTGGTAATTTCCTTCTCCTGTTTGTATATGTAGGTAAATATTTGGAGGGCTGACATTGAAAGCGATGTGTCTCATGTCACGACTGACTCTCTCTGTTGGACAAATTTATTTATTTTTGTACCTTTCTTTCTTGCTTGCTTGTTTGTTTTGGAATTTAAATTTAGGGGGTCGGTCTGTTTTTTTTTTTTTAAATGTATCGTTCGAGTATGTGGTTTGATGTGAACGATTCCAGTTCTGTACAAATAATAATGGCATTTTAAAAAGAAAATGGGGGTCATCACTCAATTTTTTGGCGTGAACCGAATGTTTCGTGTAAGAAGCAAATTTGTCTGCCGCAGGAGGAGGAGGAGGAGGAAGAGGGTTGGGTTGGGTCACGTGTCTATTGTCCTCTTTCCACACCCATCTCTCCCAATCCTTTTCACTATTTTATCACCAAACCTCATGACAACAATTAAGATAACTATCCCCAAATACATTTATAAAACAAAAAACTTGTCAAAAAGATTCACAATCGATTGATGCCTTATTTTGAGTAAAGGGAGAAAAAAGAGTAGCGGGACAATTTTTAACATTTAATTGGTGGTGGACTCAAATTAAATATTGCCCCAAATTATTAAAAAGAATTCGCGAAGCCTGAGCAGTGGTGGCATCTCTGTAAGCTAACGGAATTTAGAGGCTGATCGGTCGACTACATGCGAAGATGCTTTGTTCCCTACTCTCAGGTACTGTGGGGACGCGTAGCAGCTCCGAGAGTGGCAAAATACATCCCGACATACTTATTGATTGTGAGGAACAAAAGGAGACTGGGTGAAAACAGTCAGTCTTGCACAGGGCTCCGTCGCTCGCTGCCATGGCAGATGATGGGCAGCTCATGTGTATCTTCCTGAGATGAAGCAACAAACAATGCTGGAAAGATCCACCTTTTGAATCTTTGGACATTGGATTGGATTGTTGTGGGTGTCTTTTTGTATAGTCCTGACACTCTACAGTTGGATCATACATAGCTTGAACCATGTCAACTAGGAAGTAAAATGTTTTGAGGTGATGGGGGAGGATGGGGATGAATTCAATATATCCATCCACTACGAATGTCTCCCTCCAAGGTGTATGGAGTATGTTCGTGTTTAGGGACAAAATCCAGCTGCCTTGGAAGCAAACTCCTGAAGAATATGACGGAACACGGCGACAAACAACTAAAGGTTGAGGAGAACATGCATATCAAGTAAGATGGGGAGAGGCTAGGGAAATGATGGGGGTTGACTCCGGTGCTGACATGGGCAATCACATTGGGCAGGGGAGGAATGGATTTCTGGTCCTGGGAGGGTTGAGGGATCTCGAGGAAGGCGAGGTGATCTGATCTGATCTTGTAAGGCCAATGGAGATATCTTACGAGATGAGAGATGCAATAGTAGTAGCCATAGTAATGACCATTGCCTCGAAGGATTTCCTTCTTTTGTTGCGGCGACACTTGACCACGCTAATCATGAGGCAAGGGAGGAAGTGCATAAGGAGGCATCAACGAGAAGCTGTCATTCCCACTTGTTGATGGATGCACTTAGGAAGTGGGATGCTGGCCGAATTAGAGGACAATACAAAACAATTACTAGACCAAGAGGTGACCGACTCTCTCAAGGAGGCGTGCGGAGAACCCGAAGGTGAAGAACACCTAGGAATGCACAATGTGGCTACAAAAGCGAAATTGTCCCCTACTCTGAGGAGACGCAAACAGATGAAAGTCATGAGACAGTCCTCCTAAGATGAGACTGAGGCAGCTGGAGGTAGGGGACGCGACAAGATGTCCGGAAAGACCTCTAAGTAGATCTGGTTTGTTTTTTTATGTTTGGATCTTGGAATGTAAGATGTTTTAATGATACCTTCATGTCAAGGAAGCAAGTTCCTTTGTTAAGAGATGCCGGTTTTGTTTGATTGGCTTATTGGAAATAAAGGTACGTGAAGTGATAGTGTTAGATCGTTAAAGGTGTATTAAGTGGGGATGAATTAGTGATCGTAACTTTTTCGCCCTTTTTCAGTGTAAGCGAAAGCGTACTATATCACAGCAGAGTGTTTATCAGATTATGAGATCTGCTTCGTTGTAACCGTTACGATTTGGTCAAGTAGGTTTTCGTACGAGTGTTTGCGCGATCGTAATGGACACAGTAGTTTATAGTGGTTCGACCTTAATCGAACCCACGTCCACTTTCCATCGTAGAGGTGATTTCACTATATAAATATAATGGGTGCAAATGAACCTTTTGCACTAAGCTTTCGGTATCTCAACAAGTGAGATTTAAAATCCTTTATAAGAAGAGATCACTCCTGGGCAACGGTCATCTCCTCACATAGTGGACGTCTTCTCGTTTCCAACAGAACGATGCTCACACTCAGCGGTTGATTTCTCAAAGGATTTTTACACAACTCATTGTCGCTTAGACGCAAGCCTATCTATCAAAGCATAAGGACAACGTTGTGTTAGCGTATAAATCCTCACAAATAATTCCTTGCAGTGACAGATTGACTTCTCAAAGAGCAGCCCGTTTCTGGTTCACAGTAGAGGAATGCTTCAGCAATTGATAACTCAGCAGAGGATTTCCGCACAGCTTTTGTCTCTTTTCAAGATGAGCCTGTAAGCACTCAAGAGACAACCACAAAGAGGTAAGAGAACAAAAGATATAAAATGGGGATTGGTTCCTCACACAACGGAATTTGACTTCTCACACATCGAAGTTGAGGTATCCGTCCTACACTCAGTTCGGACGTGCACGGTTACCACAACCATGCCTAGGGTGAAATTTTCAGCTCCGGCGGCTTCCACGCGGCCTGCTCTATTGTCCCTTAGTATCAGGAGGTCGAGACTTCTGCACAGCACCCTTGTGCTCGGGAGGATCTCTTTTCACTCCGGTGGCGTTCCCAACTCCTGCTCTATCCTGTAGGCACGAGACTTCTGGCGCGCACCCGTAAGTGCGTGTCTAATTGCTCAAACTCCGTAGGTTCGAGACTTCCTTGTGAAAAGACACGACAAAAACGGCATCTTGCCAATGGGTCAGCAATTGGTTACTGCGATCAACATAGGTATTCACTTAGTTTCCCATAGACGATTCGCCAGCCACTCGTTGAACGCACTGAGGACACACAGTCCCTCTCACGACGACCAAGGTAGCACACAACCTTTGGCAGTCCCACACGCAGAGTGAGAGAGGTAAGAACTAGATAATCACTTAGCACCTTCAGTTCTCCGCCGATCACACAGCTCACACAACTCCTCAAAGCTTCACACAGATCACACAGGCTTTGGACAATCACACAGATTCTTTGTGGGTGTAGGAATTTTGTTTGGTTTTAATATGGAATAAATAAGATAATTTGTTTCCCCAAAACTAGCTTTCAGCACGTTGTAATCAGGATCAACGGACAACTGCTTAATGGTCACAACACCAAGAAGGAAAGAAATCTTTGTCAGCTTTCATAATTCATATGATTTGATCCAATCTTCATCTGAATGCTATATAATTGTTGTTTAAATCATTAACCACGACAAGACAGGAATAACAATATTCCTTAATGGCTGTAGAGATAGAATATGTTGCTATAATTAGAGATTATATTTCCAAATATCTCCAAACATAGCTATTTGTTCCCCATACATAATTATCTGAATAAGATAATATAATTTATCATAAATATGATAAGATCACATCAATTAAGTTGACCAATGATGTTAAATATGTGGTATCCTCTTAAACGGGTCGTGTTCAGTAACCATAATCTCATGGTACCCCTAAGTATAACTTGGATGCACCATCTCTCGGTCTATCTTGACCTCAGTTATACTTAGAGATGACCTAGATGTTCATGTACTCTTTAAACATATATTCGATCAAATATTATTTCATATTAATATGCTTATTAATCTGTGAGACTTTATTATTAATAATTTTTCGTGCAGAAAAGTAAAATAATCAGAAAAATACTCACATTCATTAATTATTTTTCCATAAATACAATAAAGTGTCTTCACACATAAGTGCACAAACTAACATTTCGGAGGCCAAGTGAAAGATCTGGGGGGACCTTTAGATGGTATGATATGAATGATTAATGGGACAATGTCATCTTTGCAGCATAATTAGAGGATTTGCGTAGTATTATAGCTTCTTCACTTGGACGGATTGGAGAAAGAGCCCATTCTAAGAAAGTTAGTTATAGCCATGGTAAATGCAAGATTGCTTAATGATATGTGCTATTATGAGGCTCAATTTCCATCGCCAGGGACCTCATATCGTACCTAATGTGTAGCCATCATGGATGAAGCGCTCAAGAGGAGAGTCCCATTTAAATTATTTGATTTCTATTTGGAACGCCCACATTATCGGGCACTCCTAAAGGATGACTTGGTTAGAAAGAATATCATAGTGATACCTCGATGTTTATCATATGTAGATCAGGGCATTAAAAAGGATGCTTAGGAAGTTTAATCGAGATGATTTTGGTGGATCGTCCATGGGGTGACGAAGGCTCAGGCACATTTAAAACAAGTTACAGCTACAATATTATAGAAAGGTCCTCATCAAACAGGCCAGCTGGAGAGTGAAGCAGCGAGAAGATATAATTACTCAGCAGAAGCCCAGGGTTACATTGCTCGAAATACATCCTTCTTTTTTAGTATGTTGAAGAGGCAACATAATGGAAATGTCATTAGTTCCCTTAAGAGAGATGACGATGTTGTAATTATTAGTATGGTTTTGATGATACCATACAGAAGGTAAGCTTCTGCTGTGTAGAAGGTAAGCTTCTACTACTCCGTAGAAGGTTAACCAACATGGATAGTCCAATTCGTACCTTCTGTCACCTAATCATTACCATAAATTATTTACTTAATCATCTGATTATTTAAATACATTTATATAGTATTTTATGTTAATTAAAATGGTTTTAAATCATTTTGATTACGATCCATTTCCATGTGAGTTGATCTATTCTCTTTAAGGGAAGAAATCACTTTATATATGGAAAACACTGATGCAAGGTTTTGCTGATTGATCTGGAACTATCCAATAGTTAATTAATCTTTTCTCTTGCACCTAAACATGTCTAGATTCTTTATGAATCATGGCAAATGACAACCCATCTGAATATAGATACCCCACACTTGTCTGCAGTCAGTTTTGGAAACCAGGATTATCTGATTTCCATTTACAGATGCCTGACATATCTTACATGTCTGAACCTTTTGTAGCCCTATCTATTTGGATCGTGAACACGATCATGACCAGATGGCATGATTGATTTTAAGTGATACCGAGCATCTCTCCCGATGGGGGAATGACTTATTTGGCTGACATTTTGTTTTCATGTTTTGCAGAGACTTCCATAAGCAATTATACTTTCTGTAAATATGTAATTTATATTTTGTATAAGATAGAATAATTTGCTAGATAGAAATGTGGAGGAGTTAATAGTAGAGTGAGTGTACTGTAGCCTGAGAGACTTGTGAGTTTTCGTTCTCTTTGGGGTTGAGCATTCGGTTGCAGAAGGCTGGTGCCCAGGGTACAAGCTAGACTGTACGTGAGTGAGGTTGCGAAGGATCTGGCTGCACTATGGCGTGGTGGACGTGCATCAGCTTAGAGAGAAGTCGGGGTGTATACGTACCGGGCAAGTGAGTAGAAGAAGGGACGCGTCTGGAGGAATCTGGTAAGGTATTAGTATCAGTTGTTTTATAACTGGTTTGCTCGTGTGTGTAGAAAGCATGTGTCCAGGGTGTAGGCTATGTCGGGCGTGAGTGATGTCATGAAGGATCTAGCTGCACTGTGGCATGGCAGACGTGCGTCAAGCTTAGGGAGAAATCGAGTTGTATACTTGCCAGGGTAGTGAACATAAGAAGGACCGTATCTGGGAGATTCACGGTGACACTGACCTTTGTACTACAGAAGGGAAGTACCTGCTGCAGGCTTTGGAGAAGCCCCACAGGTGCAGTCTACTTCTGAAAGTCTTGGTGGGGAGCCAAGCATCGGGGAAGCCTTGGTGAGGAGCCAAGCAGGTTGTGGAACCGCTGGAGGGAAATCCACCATTGGACAGAGGGGCTGTCTGCTGCTTAGGGCCACTACGTGCTTGCGGGAGCTGCCACGTTCTACAGAATCCCAACCATAGGGATTGTGGAGTTAGTCATTGTCGTCAGTGCAGATCCTCAACCAGAGAGTTTCCGGAGTTAGTCACATATCTCGGTGCATGACCTAAAGGGTTATTTATCACAACCCATTGGGTTTCTGTGACTAGAAAAGTCGAAGGGCTATCTACATCACCTTCTACACTACACAAGTGTGTCAGTACCTTCTGCGAGTACACCCTTTGTGGAAAAGCCGAAGGGCTATCTACAATACCCTCTGCAGGAGTATTTTATTTCTTCTGTCAGTCTTGTGTTTGCTATAAGTGTTCAATGGTGAATTCCATCCTATAAGGGTGAAGATTAGAGTAGGCAATTGCCGAACCATTATAAACCTTATGTGTCTCATTTACTTTCTGTGCAAACGAAAAGCAAATTAACGGACACAACGCGAACGACTAAGCAAAGACTCCAAAGGTCCTGCATCAAACATCTTACGCTACAGAAGCCAATCGAGTTCTGAAATTGTTTCCAACAATCTAGTTTTTGCAGATCATCTCTTGGTAGTGCAAAAACCTACAAGGTTCTGTGACTAACTTCTATTTCTACAAGTATATTTCAGATCTTGGAGTAGATCTTGCTGATCACGATTAAGGTAATTAGATATGTAGAACCCTGATAGCAGAAGCATCAAGCTTCTGCTACTGCATAAACCTTATCAGGACTGCATAGTTACATTGTAGATCAGACTTCGGCTGGTTATTCGCTATTCAAGAAGTTCAATTAGAGATCTGTTGTGTACAAGGGTTCTGTAATATACAGAAACCTAACCTTCCGCTGCTGGGTTCTATTAGTTATAAAAACGCTAAAAAGGCCATTACACTAGTTCACCCCCTCTCAGTGTTACACCAATAGTAATTACAGATATTGTGGAAATCAAGAAAGATGCTAGTTACTTTGAGGCGTTACTCTCTACTGCATATTGAAGGATATCTCTGTATGAGGATTGGGTGAGGGATGTAATAAGGAGTTTTGTGTACAAATATCGTTAGTTTGGAAATATTTTCTTGACGCTTTCAAAATTCCAACATTACAATCACGAAGTCGAACTCTTCGATATATAAGGAAGTCGAATTCTAAGTATTCGAGTTCTAACCACGTAACTTAAACTCTATGAGTTTAACTCCATGAGGATAAGACGATTTCACATGAAGTCAAACTCATAGAGTTCGAGTTATTCCGGAAGACGTAGTTTCCAACACTTAGAATTTTTCTTAGTGTTTGGAGCCCTTTGTATGTGCTATATTAAAAAAATAACCAGGGTTCGACTTCTGCCCTCCCCTTCTGTCGTCTGCCTCTTATGTGGCGATGGATCTGTAGGACCTTATAAAAACGTCCATTTAAATACACATACGTTCTTCTCTATTTATAAAAGAGTTTATCAGACCTTGGACACTTAACGGAAATATATATTGTAGTCAAAGCAGACACATAGGCACGTCAATAACGAAACAACAAGAAAATTTTTGTACTTGTTTACGTTACGCAATTCGCACTCACCTTGACCTCTAGTACTCATTCGCTCCCGTTTTCAAGCTCTCTCTTATAACAACTTGGATATTCCTTTCGTTCCCTAGAGCTTGAGTGTCATTTGACAATAACAGTATCAGTCGTGTGCGTCACTTGCGATGGATCCGATACATCAATAACATGAAACTTGGCAATTGAATAGAGCCCGGTTAATGTCAAGCTTTGGTTAACCAAAAAAAAAAAAAAACATGTCAAGCTTTGGATAAACACAAGGAAAAAGAAAAGCTTAGCAGTCTGGACCAAGATGGTGTGGAGTGCATGCAGTTGGGGTGGGTTTTTTGAGGGTGATAATTTTTAGTCTCTGAATAAAGATAACTTTGACAAGTAGTAGCATTAACCTCCTTACACATTAATGTCATCTTACTAACGAGTCCCTATATTTGCCAATAATATGACTAAATAATGGAAAACGGAAAGTGAATCTAACTTATTATTCTCTGATACTTTTAAGTAAAAAGGAGGAAATAAACGTGAACTTGCTATTAATTCATAATATGATAATAACAAAATTCAATGTGGGTAAAAAAAAATTAATTATTAAACTTTCTTTTACCCACAAGAGGAACGATCGACATTTCCCACCAGATTAGCCAACTTTGATGTGAGAACCATCAATTCTCTTATATTATGTCAAAGGAAATGCAAATCCAACGTTTCTTTATTTAGAAGAGAACGAGTTGTAGAAATCTTGGAGGCTTTTAGCTAATTCTTTGTTTAAAGGCTGTTGGATAATCCTTCGGTCTAACTGGTCATTCCATCCCAGATCGAGTAGCTTAGCCACGTTGAAAAGGACATCTTGGTCCTTGTTTGATTTGCAACCCAACCCACTGACTAATAACTTTTGTTATGTAATAGCCATATCGAAGAAGTGGACCTTTTCGAAGCATAGATCACACTTCAATGCTAGTACAAGTTATGATTATTTTGCAAATATGCCGAATAATTGTTTAATTAAAATAAAATAGGTTAGTACCATGCGACTGACATATAAGTCGCCAACATTAAGACTAATTTTGCGATTTCTTACTTAAATAAAAATACATAAGGTCGAAATGTATACATGGATGTGATTATGCAGTGGCCGGAGTAGCAGTAGTGAATGCAGTTGAGGTTGTTCTTACGGAACCATGAGAAGGAGGAGCCTTATGGCGGGAGGACGTCGCATGATCATAGTTCCCTTTATGAATGGAGACGACGTTAAAAACCTTGTTGTAAAGAAGTAGTGTCCTAATATGCATAAGGGAGTGTATGTAAAGATACACATGTATTTAATTTTGTATTATGCATGTAGTTTTGTTTTAGGGGAGGCAAAGATCTTTGACAATAAGCAAGAGAGTTCAAAGGGGAAGTTGGGGAAAGGGGAAATTCTATCTTTGAGTTGGAAAAATGAGATGTAGCTAAATTCTTGTAAACATGTAGCAGGAGGAGGGTTCAATGGGTCTTTCATACATCTATGTAAATATAACTTATTATGCATTACGACTTTCCAAAAAAACCAGAAAGTCTTTTATAAGCATCTCAAACATTATTTGAATTGAAAATGACCCATAAAAAGGAATACTTATTTGGCAGTGTGCACTCATCATTTGGATCATAGTTATAAAAAACAACTTAATTTTACTTCCTGCTTTAGCTAGTCAAGCTAATTGTAGTTAGAACATTTGTTGACATTTTGAACTTTTAATGTTTTTCTTTTGGTCTCTTAGAGTAAGTTTTCCAAAACAAAAAGATATCTTATACATCATTTACATCTCATTATCTAATTTAGGAAATAAATAGTTATTTTTAATTTACGTATTTTGAAATTATTATTTACGCCCTCTATTAATTTATCAAAAAAATAAAAATTAAAATCACAACTCCTCTCCACCGTGCATACAATAACTAATACTTTCCCAAAATTTACCATTAACTAATTATTTTTTAAAGAATCCCACACTTTCATGAATATGTTTAAACATGTACAAATCCAACAAAATTCGATATTATCTTGTTAGCATGGATAATAAAAGTGTTTATAATTTGGGGCTTCAAAACTAACCCAAATTGTTTTAAAATATTAATTATTGATATTTATTTTGTGTTACATATCTTATTAAATCAACACATATATAAGATCTTTTATGTTCTCTTTTAATAATTATAATGAGGTGATTTCCCAAGGATCAACGTCTTAACCATATGGCAAAGTTTCATGTACAACCCTATAGTTTAGCTTAACCATAGAATTAAAATCAAATTTGATTTTATTTTCAGAGGGATCTTAAAAAAGAAACTCATTAAGTCTTACTAATTTATATTTATATTTTATTTTGTAACGAAGAGATTTTCAGTTTCGATCCTTTTAACGAAATATAACGATTCAATTAGATTTTGGCAATAAGAAAATATTTAATGCTACATATATATATATACATATATATCACCCCCTGCTACACAATTGGTTTTGCTTGGGTTATTAGATAGCTTATGATGTGAACCAGGCGAGGACGATGCTAGTCGAATGAGGAGCACCTGGGTTTCTTATGGGGTGCATCGAATTCAAGGGGAGAGTTTTTCTTTTTGTTTTTGCTCTTTTGAAAGTATTTGTTGATAGAGAATTTGTGCAAATTTATCACTAATATAGAAATAAATAGAAAAATGATACACGTACGAACATCATTTCATCTGGCCGAGGGTTCGGGTTTTGAATTCCGGAAGAAGTTTTGTGCATGGCTTGTAACTTGGTACCTCGTCCTGGTCAACACATGTTTCTCCGCAATATCCTTCCACGCACCCCTCCCCTCTGCTTCTATCCCCGTCAGGAACCTCTGATGCTCCTCGATCGACCATTGCCCGGCTGATTCATTTCTTAAGCACATCAGGCAGGGAGGGACCACCACAACCAGCCAAGGCCGAGAGAGTTCAAAAAGATGAAAGGACTAACTGTTCATTGTTTGTCTTGTAGGGTTTATGGATGGAGGACCTCCGTCTCTGCCGTGAGGGCTTGCCGTTTCATTGCCGCGGTGGCATGCTCGTGTAACCCCGGCAGGGGCCGCTTCCTGTCTCGTTGCCGAAATAGCCACGTCCGTTCCTGCGCATCATAAGGAAGGAAGTTTCATGCTGAAAGCACCTTTCTTGGCGAGTGAAAGTGCTGAAAGTCGCATAGTCGGCTGACAAAAAGAACGGAGAGGAGGAAGCTAACCTTTCTTGTTGGCAAGAAAGTCAAGATGTGTTGGCATCCCGTCAGTCGAAGCCGCGTCAGATCCTGGTAAGGCCGACGATCATTCAGCGGACGAAACGAAAAGAAAAGAACAGAGGGGGAACAATGATTAACCATTTTAGTTGGATTCTCGAAACTGCATGGGGGTCTCATTGTGTGCGTAAACTCCTGAGTTGACCACATCCCACTCAGCCAAGCCCCAATGAAGAGAAAGATGACTTTTATTAACCACGCTTGTAGACTTACCTCCGAGGGTAAGATCCGCTCCCCACGGCGGCGACGACGGGCGGCGGTCAATGAATTGAGGATGTTTCCTTCGGGCCATGAATCGCAGCTCGGATGGGGGACTTCAAGAATGTGCTATTATTTGGCTAAACCAGTTTTACGGTTATATATATATATATATTCTCTACGTATTCATTTGAATTCAATTCATTTAATTTTATGAATTGGGCGACACGCGTGAGAAAAACAAAACAAGAATATTCACAAACGGGGTCGATCCATCTGTTGCTTTTTATTATAAACAAATAATAAGGAGGAGAATGTAGAGAGCGAGGGAGAGATAACAATGGAGTATGAGAATGGGGATTCCTATTGAGTTTTCAAATCCCTCAATTTACAGGGACCAGGAATATACAATTGGAACCCAAAGAAATAATAAAAGACTCCACTGTAAATAGATTGGTAAATGAGAGTAGTAATGACTTTCATAGATAATATTTACAATAAGCATGACAATTTTTTTATACTATTATTTCTTAAGACTAATTGATTGCATCACCTTCATCATGTTCTATATTAGGCATCCAAATTTAAATTAAATGTTATTTTATTAAAATGGATAGAATTAGAATTACTCTTAAAAAAAGAAAAGAAAAGTATATATTCTTTTATATTAGGCCTTTAAAACCCAATTCTTAGCACAAAATATAACTTGTCCGTTTCTTTTTCTTTCCGTATCTTATTAAATTTCTTGTAAATATCATAGTGTGGAGATTCCTACACTATCTTTGAGCCGAATCCTTAGCTAACATGAATAAATAGTACACGAAAGACATTAAACCTTAAACCTTAATTATTGCTTTTAGCTCCAACCATTAAATCATTAGTATTTTTTCAATGTTTAATATAAGATATTTAAGACATTTAAAAAAAATGGCACAATAAAATAACTATCAAATTATAATCAGGGAAAGTTTTCCCTCATCAGTCTTTTCATATATTTCTATGCGTCTTGTTAATTTGTTAAGATAGCTTTTTTGGTATCATATGTTGAAGAGAACAAACACCCTCAAATGCAGTAATACATATATCATGTTTGGATGTGAATTTGCTTATATTAGAACTCGGCGAAAGTGTTGTGAATGACGTACAATTGTTGCAATAGAAAAGCTGTATAAAAATAATTCAACCTAAATTTCTGAAGGATTTAAGTATTAGTAAACAAAAGTGAGATAAAAATATGTATGGTTGAGAGGCGAAATGTTTTTTAAGTATTAGTAAATAAACGTAAGATAAAAATATGTATGGGTTGGGAGGCGAAATATTTTCTTATGATTTTTTTTTCTCTTTTAGAAAAATTAAAGAAGCACGAAAATGTTAATCTCCTCTTTCCCCGACTAATTGGAAAGATAATTTTTATTCTCTGAATAAAGATAACTTTGACAAGTATTAGTATTAACCTCCTTATACATTAATGTCATCTTACTAACGAGTCCCTATATTTGCCAATAATATGACTAAATAATGGAAAATGGAAAGTGAATCTAACTTATTATTCTCTTATACTTATTAGTAAAAAAAGAGGAAATAAACGTGAACTTGCTATTAATTCATAATATGGTAATAACAAAATTCAATGTGGGTAAAAAAAAAACAAAATTAATTATTACACTTTCTTTTACACACAAGACGAACGATCGACATTTCCCACCAGATTAGCCAACTTTGATGTTGTGAACACTAAAATCTCGCAGAGAAATATGAGCATACAAATTATCGTATTGAGAAATAGCAGGTTCAATATCTTGTCACGGACACAGCATGTGAGTCCTCTTATTCTATACTCGTAAGACATCCGCCGTATAGATTGGCTGAGGCTCTGGGAAATATCTGCTGGAGATTTAGGGAGATTTGTTGATGAAGACGCTGGAGCTGCAGAGCTTAATCCGGCGAGTCTTTAGAAGTGACGAAGGTCACCAAGGCTATAGAAACTTGATCCGGGGCTGCTGTAGAAGTTTAATTTGGAGCACTCCGTCGTCGATAAAGTGAGGAAAAGATGCTCGAAAACTTCGCTATCGAAGGAACTCCTCACTCTTTTTTTTTAGTTCTCCTTCTAAGATGGCGGACTCCTTTTATATAGGCGTTAAAGGTCCCTTGGGTGCCTTCTCTTTCCGATGTCGGACAAAGAGTCATGTCGGTTGAAGCCATATTGGGCCGGCAATTGGATTGGGTTGGAGTATGGGCCAGACTATTAATGGGCCGACATATGGGCTAGGCAATAAAATACATTATGGTTGGGCTAAAACATATTTAATTTGGACATTAATTTGAATAAGCCCAAGACCATATAAAACCCATTAATTTTACTCTAAAAGCTTAAGTGTAAAATATATTATCATGTTGCCGTATAATATAAAGACAATTAATCATATTCAGCCAATATAATATATGGTTTGGGTCGAATGACAAAATTTCAATGTCTACGGATGTGAGAACCATCAATTCTCTAATATTATGTCAAAGGAAATGTAAATTAGATGTTTCTTTATTTAGAAGAGAACGAGTTGTAGAAATCTTGGAGGCTTTTAGCTAATTCTTTGATTAGAGGCTGTTGGATAACGCATCGGTCCAACTGGTCATTCTATCCCCGATCGAGTAGCTTAGTCACATTGAAAAGGACATCTTGGTCCTTGTTTGATTTGCAACCCAAACCACTTAATAATAACTTTTATTATATAATAGCCATATCGAATAAGCGGACCTTTTCGAAGCATAGATCACACTTCAATGCTAGTACAAGTTTTGATTGTTTTGCAAATATGCCGAATAATTGTTTAATTAAAATAAAATAGGTTAGTACCGTGCGGTAGGCATATAAGTCGCCAACATTACAACTAACCTTGCGATTTCTTTCTTAAATATAAATACATAAGGTCGAAATGTATACGTGGATGTGATTATGCCATGGCCGAAGTAGCAGTAGTTATTGCAGTCGAGGTTGTTCTTATGGAACCACGAGAAGGAGGAGCCTTATGGGGGGAGGATGTCGCATGATCATACTTCCCTTTATGAATGGAGACGACGTTAAAAACCTTGTTGTAAAGAAGTAGTGTTCTAATATGCATAAGGGAGTGTATGTAAAGATACACATGTATTTAATTTTATAATATGCAAGTAGTTTTGTTTTAGTGGAGGCGAAGATCTTTGACAACAAGCAAGAGAGTTCAAAGGGGAAGTTGGGGAAAGGGGAAATTCCATCTTTGAGTTGGAACAAAGAGATGTAGCTAAATTCTTGTAAACATGTAGCCGGAGGAGGGTTCAATGGGTCTTTGCATACATCTATGTAAATATAACTTATTATGCTTTACTTCTTTTGCAAAAAAAAAAACCATAGTCTCTTTTATAAGCATCTAAAAAGTTATTACTTATTTGGCAGTGTGCACTCATCATTTGGATCGTAGTTATCAAAGGCAACTTAATTTTACTTCATGCTTTAGCTTGGTCTCGAGCGAGTTGTAGTTAGAACATTTGTTGACATTTTGAACTTTTAATGTTTCTTTTGGTCCCTTATAGTGAGTATTCCAAAACAAAAAGGATATCTTATACATCATTTACATCTCATTATCTAATTTAGGAAATCAATAGTTATTTTTTATTTATGTATTTTTAAATTATTATTTACGCCATCTATTAATTTATCAAAAAAAATAAAAATAAAAATCACGACTCCTCTCCACCGTACCTACAATAACTAATACTTTCCCGTAATTTACGATTATTTTTTGAAAGAATCCCACACCTTCATGAAGTTGTGTATATTTGGGGCTTCAAAACTAACCCAAATTGTTTTAAAATATCAATTATTGTTATTTATTTTTGCGCTACATATCTTATTAAAGCAACACATATATAAGATCTTTTATGTTCTCTTTTAATAAGTATAATGAGGTGATTTCACAAGAATCAATGTCTTAACTATATGGCAAAGTTTTATGTACAATCCTGTAGTTTAGCTGAACCATAGAATTAAAATTAAATTTTAGATTTTATTTTGCATCCATCAAGGATCTTAAAAAAGAAACTCATTAAGTTTTACTTATTTATATTTATATTTTATTTTATAATGAAGAGATTTTCAGTTTCGATCCTTTTAATGAAATATATCGATTCAATTAGGATTTGGCAAAAAGAAAATATTTAATGCTACATATATATATATACATATATATCACCCCCTGCTACACAATTGGTTTTGCTTGGGTTATTAGATAGCTTATGATGTGAACCAGGCGAGGACGATGCTAGTCGAATGAGGAGCACCTGGGTTTCTTATGGGGTGCATCGAATTCAAGGGGAGAGTTTTTCTTTTTGTTTTTGCTCTTTCGAAAGTATTTGTTGATAGAGAATTTGTGCAAATTTATCACTAATATAGAAATAAATAGAAAAATGATACACGTACGAACATCATTTCATCTGGCCGAGGGTTCGGGTTTTGAATTCCGGAAGAAGTTTTGTGCGTGGCTTGTAACTTGGTACCTCGTCCTGGTCAACACATGTTTCTCCGCAATATCCTTCCACGCACCCCTCCCCTCTGCTTCTATCCCCGTCAGGAACCTCTGATGCTCCTCGATCGACCATTGCCCGGCTGATTCATTTCTTAAGCAAATCAGGCAGGGAGGGACCACCACAACCAGCCAAGGCCGAGAGAGTTCAAAAAGATGAAAGGACTAACTGTTCATTGTTTGTCTTGTAGGGCTTATGGATGGAGGACCTCCGTCTCTGCCGTGAGGGCTTGCCGTTTCATTGCCGCGGTGGCATGCTCGTGTAACCCCGGCAGGGGCCGCTTCCTGTCTCGTTGCCGAAATAGCCACGTCCGTTCCTGCGCATCATAAGGAAGGAAGTTTCATGCTGAAAGCACCTTTCTTAGCGAGTGAAAGTGCTGAAAGTCGCATAGTCGGCTGACAAAAAGAACGGAGAGGAGGAAGCTAACCTTTCTTGTTGGCAAGAAAGTCAAGATGTGTTGGCATCCCGTCAGTCGAAGCCGCGTCAGATCCTGGTAAGGCCGACGATCATTCAGCGGACGAAACGAAAAGAAAAGAACATAGGGGGAACAATGATTAACCATTTCGGTTGGATTCTCTAAACTGCATGGGGCCTGAGTTGACCACATCCCACTCAGCCAAGCCCCAATGAAGAGAAAGATGACTTTTATTAACCACGCTTGTAGACTTACCTCCGAGGGTAAGATCCGCTCCCCACGGCGGCGACGACGGGCGGCGGTCAATGAATTGAGGATGTTCCCTTCGGGCCATGAATCGCAGCTCGGATGGGGGACTTCAAGAATGTGCTATTATTTGGCTAAACCAGTTTTACGGTTATATATATATATATATATATTCTCTACGTATTCATTTGAATTCAATTCATTTAATTTTATGAATTGGGCGACACGCGTGAGAAAAACAAAACAAGAATATTCACAAATGGGGTCGATCCATCTAGTGCTTTTTATTATAAACAAATAATAAGGAGGAGAATGTAGAGAGCGAGGGAGAGATAACAATGGAGTATAAGAAGGGGGATTCCTATTGAGTTTTCAAATCCCTCAATTTACAGGGACCAGGAATATACAATTGCAACCCAAAGAAATAATAAAAGACTCCACTGTAAATAGAGAGGTAGATGAGAGTAGTAATGACTTTCATGGATAATATTTACAATAAGCATGACAATTTTTTTATACTATTATTTCTTAAGACTAATTGATTGCATCACCTTCATCAAGTTCTATATTAGGCATCCAAATTTAAATTAAATGTTATTTTATTAAAATGGATAGAATTAGAATTACTCTTAAAAAAAGAAAAGAAAAGTATATATTCTTTTATATTAGGCCTTTAAAACCCAATTGTTAGCACAAAATATAACTTGTCCGTTTCTTTTTCTTTCCGTATCTTATTAAATTTCTTGTAAATATCATAGTGGGGAGATTCCTACACTATCTTTGAGCCGAATCCTTAGCTAACATGAATAAATAGTACACGAAAGACATTAAACCTTAAACCTTAATTATTGCTTTTAGCTCCAACCATTAAATCATTAGTATTTTTTCAATGTTTACTATAAGATATTTAAGACATTTAAAAGAAATGGCACAATAAAATAACTATCAAATTATAATCAGGGAAAGTTTTCCCTCATCAGTCTTTTCATATATTTCTATGTGTCTTGTTAATTTGTTAAGATAGCTTTTTCTTTTTATAAAATTAATTTGTTTGGTATCATATGTTGAAGAGAACAAACACCCTCAAATGCAGTAATACATGTATCATGTTTGGATGTTGAATTTGCTTATATTAGAACTCGGCGAAAGTGTTGTGAATGACGTACAATTGTTGCAATAGAAAAGCTATATAAAAATAATTCAAGCTAAATTTCTGAAGGATTGAAGTATTAGTAAATAAACGTGAGATAAAAATATGTATGGTTGAGAGGCGAAATGTTTTTTAAGTATTAGTAAATAAACGTAAGATAAAAATATGTATGGTTGGGAGGCGAAATATTTTCTTATGATTTTTTTTTTCTGTTTTAGAAAAATTAAAGAAGCACGAAAATGTTAGTCTCCTCTTTCCCCGACTAATTGAAAAGATAATTTTTAGTCTCCGAATAAAGATAACTTTGACAAGTATTAGTATTAACCTCCTTATACATTAATGTCATCTTACTAACGAGTCCCTATATTTGCCAATAATATGACTAAATAATGGAAAATGGAAAGTGAATCCAACTTATTATTCTCTGATACTTATAAGTAAAAAAAGAGGAAATAAACGTGAACTTGCTATTAATTCATATTATGGTAGTAACAAAATTCAATGTGGGTAAAAAAAAAAACAAAATTAATTATTATACTTTCTTTTACACACAAGACGAACGATCGACATTTCCCACCAGATTAGCCAACTTTGTTGTTGTGAACACTAAAATCTCGCAGAGAAATATGACCATAGAAATCATCGTATTGAGAAATAGCAGGTTCAATATCTTGTCACGGACACAACATGTGAGTACTCTTATTCTATACTCATAAGACAACCGCAGTATAGATTGGCTGAGGCTCCGGGAAATATCTGCTGGAGATTTAGGGAGATTTGTTGATGAAGACGCTGGAGCTGCAGAGCTTAATCCAGCGAGTCTTTAGAAGTGGCGAAGGTCACCAAGGCTATAGAAGCTTGATCCGGGGCTGCTGTAGAAGCTTAATTTGGAGCACTCCGTCGTCGATAAAGTGAGGAAAAGATGCTCGAAAACTAAGGAGCTCCTCACTCTTTTTTTTAGTTCTCCTTCTAAGATGGCGGACTCCTTTTATATAGGCGTTAAAGGTCCCTTGGGTGCCTTCTCTTTCCGATGTTGGACAAAGAGTCATGTCGGTAGAAGCCATATTGGGCCGGCAATTGGATTGGGTTGGAGTATGGGCCAGACTATTAATGGGCCGACATATGGGCTAGGCCATAAAATACATTGTGGTTGGGCTATAACATATTTAATTTGGACATTAATTTGAATAAGCCCAAGACCATATAAAACCCATTAATTTTACTCTAAAAGCTTAAGTGTAAAATATATTATTATGTTGCCTTATAATATAAAGACAATTAATCATATTCAGCCAATATAATATATGGTTTGGGTCGAATGACAAAATTTCAATGTCTACGGATGTGAGAACCATCAATTCTCTAATATTATGTCAAAGGAAATCTAAATTAGATGTTTCTTTATTTAGAAGAGAACGAGTTGTAGATATCTTGGAGGCTTTTAGCTAATTCTTTGATTAGAGGCTGTTGGATAACGCATCGGTCCAACTGGTCATTCTATCCCCGATCGAGTAGCTTAGTCACATTGAAAAGGACATCTTGGTCCTTGTTTGATTTGCAACCCAAACCACTTAATAATAACTTTTATTATATAATAGCCATATCGAAGAAGCGGATCTTTTCGAAGCATAGATCACACTTCAATGCTAGTACAAGTTTTGATTGTTTTGCAAATATGCCGAATAATTGTTTAATTAAAATAAAATAGGTTAGTACCGTGCGATAGGCATATAAGTCGCCAACATTACAACTAACTTTGCGATTTCTTTCTTAAATATAAATACATAAGGTCGAAATGTATACGTGGATGTGATTATGCCGTGGCCGAAGTAGCAGTAGTTATTGCAGTCGAGGTTGTTCTTATGGAACCACGAGAAGGAGGAGCCTTATGGGGGGAGGATGTCGCATGATCATACTTCCTTTTATGAATGGAGACGACGTTAAAAACCTTGTTGTAAAGAAGTAGTGTTCTAATATGCATAAGGGAGTGTATGTAAAGATACACATGTATTTAATTTTATAATATGCAAGTAGTTTTGTTTTAGTGGAGGCGAAGATCTTTGACAACAAGCAAGAGAGTTCAAAGGGGAAGTTGGGGAAAGGGGAAATTCCATCTTTGAGTTGGAACAAAGAGATGTAGCTAAATTCTTGTAAACATGTAGCCGGAGGAGGGTTCAATGGGTCTTTGCATACATCTATGTAAATATAACTTATTATGCATTACTTCTTTTGCAAAAAAAAAAAAAACCATAGTCTCTTTTATAAGCATCTCAAAAGTTATTACTTATTTGGCAGTGTGCACTCATCATTTGGATCATAGTTATCAAAGGCAACTTAATTTTACTTCATGCTTTAGCTTGGTCTCAAGCGAGTTGTAGTTAGAACATTTGTTGACATTTTGAAGTTTTAATGTTTTTTTTGGTCCCTTAGAGTGAGTATTCCAAAACAAAAAGGATATCTTATACATCATTTACATCTCATTATCTAATTTAGGAAATCAATAGTCATTTTTTATTTATGTATTTTGAAATTATTATTTACACCCTCTATTAATTTATAAAAAAATAAAAATAAAAATCACGACTCCTCTCCACCGTACGTACAATAACTAACACTTTCCCGAAATTTACGATTATTTTTTGAAAGAATCCCACACCTTCATGAAGTTGTGTATATTTGAGGCTTCAAAACTAACCCAAATTGTTTTAAAATATTAATTATTGTTATTTATTTTTGTGCTACATATCTTATTAAATCAACACATATATAAGATCTTTTATGTTCTCTTTTAATAAGTATAATGAGGTGATTTCACAAGAATCAATGTCTTAACTATATGGCAAGGTTTTATGTACAACCTTATAGTTTAGCTTAACCATGGAATTAAAATTAAATTTTAGATTTTATTTTGCATCCATCAGGGATCTTAAAAAAGAAACTCATTAAGTTTTACTTATTTATATTTATATTTATGAAAATCGATATATTTATATTTTGTAACGAAGAGATTTTCAGTTTCGATCCTTTTAATGAAATATATCGATTCAATTAGAATTTGGCAAAAAGAAAATATTTAATGCTACATATATATATACATATATATCACCCCCTGCTACACAATTGGTTTTGCTTGGGTTATTAGATAGCTTATGATGTGAACCAGGCGAGGACGATGCTAGTCGAATGAGGAGCACCTGGGTTTCTTATGGGGTGCATCGAATTCAAGGGGAGAGTTTTTCTTTTTGTTTTTGCTCTTTCGAAAGTATTTGTTGATAGAGAATTTGTGCAAATTTATCACTAATATAGAAATAAATAGAAAAATGATACACGTACGAACATCATTTCATCTGGCCGAGGGTTCGAGTTTTGAATTCCGGAAGAAGTTTTGTGCATGGCTTGTAACTTGGTACCTCGTCCTGGTCAACACATGTTTCTCCGCAATATCCTTCCACGCACCCCTCCCCTCTGCTTCTATCCCCGTCAGGAACCTCTGATGCTCCTCGATCGACCATTGCCCGGCTGATTCATTTCTTAAGCAAATCAGGCAGGGAGGGACCACCACAACCAGCCAAGGCCGAGAGAGTTCAAAAAGATGAAAGGACTAACTGTTCATTGTTTGTCTTGTAGGGCTTATGGATGGAGGACCTCCGTCTCTGCCGTGAGGGCTTGCCGTTTCATTGCCGCGGTGGCATGCTCGTGTAACCCCGGCAGGGGCCGCTTCCTGTCTCGTTGCCGAAATAGCCACGTCCGTTCCTGCGCATCATAAGGAAGGAAGTTTCATGCTGAAAGCACCTTTCTTGGCGAGTGAAAGTGCTGAAAGTCGCATAGTCGGCTGACAAAAAGAACGGAGAGGAGGAAGCTAACCTTTCTTGTTGGCAAGAAAGTCAAGATGTGTTGGCATCCCGTCAGTCGAAGCCGCGTCAGATCCTGGTAAGGCCGACGATCATTCAGCGGACGAAACGAAAAGAAAAGAACAGAGGGGGAACAATGATTAACCATTTTAGTTGGATTCTCGAAACTGCATGGGGGTCTCATTGTGTGCGTAAACTCCTGAGTTGACCACATCCCACTCAGCCAAGCCCCAATGAAGAGAAAGATGACTTTTATTAACCACGCTTGTAGACTTACCTCCGAGGGTAAGATCCGCTCCCCACGGCGGCGACGACGGGCGGCGGTCAATGAATTGAGGATGTTTCCTTCGGGCCATGAATCGCAGCTCGGATGGGGGACTTCAAGAATGTGCTATTATTTGGCTAAACCAGTTTTACGGTTATATATATATATATATTCTCTACGTATTCATTTGAATTCAATTCATTTAATTTTATGAATTGGGCGACACGCGTGAGAAAAACAAAACAAGAATATTCACAAACGGGGTCGATCCATCTGTTGCTTTTTATTATAAACAAATAATAAGGAGGAGAATGTAGAGAGCGAGGGAGAGATAACAATGGAGTATGAGAATGGGGATTCCTATTGAGTTTTCAAATCCCTCAATTTACAGGGACCAGGAATATACAATTGGAACCCAAAGAAATAATAAAAGACTCCACTGTAAATAGATTGGTAAATGAGAGTAGTAATGACTTTCATAGATAATATTTACAATAAGCATGACAATTTTTTTATACTATTATTTCTTAAGACTAATTGATTGCATCACCTTCATCATGTTCTATATTAGGCATCCAAATTTAAATTAAATGTTATTTTATTAAAATGGATAGAATTAGAATTACTCTTAAAAAAAGAAAAAAAAAGAATATATTCTTTTATATTATGGCTTTAAAATCCAATTGTTAGCACAAAATATAACTTGAATGTTTCTTTCTCTTTCCGTATCTTATTAAATTCCTTATAAATATTATAGTATGAAGATTCCTCCACTATCTTTGAGCCGAATCCTTAGCTAACATGAATAAATAGTACACTAAACCTTAAACCTTAAATATTCTTTTTAGCTCTAACCGTTAAATCGTTAGTATTTTTTCAATGTTTAATATAAGATATTTTAGACATTTAAAAAAAATGGCATAATAAGATAACTATCAAATTATAATAAGGGAAAGTTTTCCCTCATCAGTTTTTTAATATATTATTATATGTGTCTTGTTAATTTGTTAAGATAGCTTTTTCTTTTTAAAAAATTAATTTGTTTGGTATCATTTGTTGAAGAGAACAAACACCCTCAAATGCAGTAATACATATATCATGTTAATAAATTAATTTTTAGTTTAATTTTGCATGTTGAATTTGCTTATATTAGAACTCGGCCAAAGTGTTGTGAATGACGTACAATTGTTGCAATAGAAAAGTTATATAAAAATAATTCAAGCTAATTTCTCGAGGATTTAAGTATTAGTAAATAAACGTGAGATAAAAATTTGTACGGTTGAGAGGCGAAATATTTTCTATGATTTTTTTTTTAGAAAAATTAAAAAACATTAAAAGTTAATCTCTTCTTTCCCTGACTAATTTAAAAAACCATTAAAAGTTTAAATTGTAAACAAATGTTTTAGCTACAACAAGCTTAAATACGAAAGCATAAATGGCATAATAAGGCTTCCTCTAAGGCTAATGAATATATGGAGAAAGATAGGATACGCCCTATCCACTAGATTCATTAATCGCTTATGAGCAGCATATCAGGCAAGCGATGTTAGTTGAACGAACAATACCGAGGTACGGCTGCCAGAACTCCTGAGGGGAAATGTTAGTCCCATCACGAACACCCGACACGGGAAGTCTTTCTCTGTTTTACTTCTTAGTTTATATTGCTTTTGAAAGTATTAATATATATGAAATTTGGTGCAAATGATTTGAAAAAAGTTTCCTCTGGTTTTTATGTAGAAATGGAAGTTTTTAAATGAAAGAGTTTTTAATGGAAAAACCTTATTCAACTTTGAGAAGTTTTCATTAATTAATTGTTTAAAAAAAAAAACAACCAGCTCCCCCTGCTCGTCGTGCTCCCGTCTGTCCCCTGCTCGTCGTGCTCCTATCATGCTCCCGTTTGCCCCCGGCGCCAACAAAAGGAGGAAGAACAGACTGACCATCAAGAAGGCGCAAACATGTTCAACTTGGATGGCATACTCCTTCATCAGGATCATGAAGACGTGCCCGTCCTTACACGGCAGGGTACTAATCAATTTGACACTCTGGAGATTAGGCAGCCATCCTCATCATCCATTCCAGTCGCGCTTATGAAGAGGAGGAAGACGGTCAAATTTTCACTTCCAAATCCATATGAGGACCGGTCGATATCCCAATGGACTTAGCAAATGCCCCAAGAACTGTCAGCAATGTACGAGAGGAGCAGGAGGAGGCGACTAAGCCCTAGGATGGATTGATTTCTGTTGTTGATAGATGGTTTATGTACTTGTGTTGTTAGATGGTTGATGTATTTGTGTTGCTGGAAGTTTTTTTTGTTGGATGGTTGGAGTAGTTTCTAATGACAATTAAGTTGTGTTGATATTTCCCCTTGTGTTAATATTTCTCATGAAGTTCGACCTCTTACTACCTTAAAGAAGTCGAACTAACTCTATGAGTTCGACTTCACTTGGAATTGTCCCATCTGCATGAAGTGGAACTCATAGAGTTCGAGTTCGCCTTAGTGGTTGGAACCCGAACTCTTAGAGTTCGACTTCCTTCTATATCAAAATGGAACTTAATGAGTTCAAGTTCAGAACTGTATTGTCGAAATTTTGAAAGTTGCAGCCCCAAATCTAAAAATATTTTTCAGATTAATGGTAATTGGGAACAATACTCTAATAAGAAGCTCCATCTCGGGCTCTGACGCACTTAGATTGATTGAGCATGTGGATTTGGGGGTAATTAAAAGGGCGATGTTTTTTTTATATGTAAAAAGGGCGATGTTTGAACTTGAGATACGAAAGGCTCTAAGACCAATCGGTACACTATAGAATTCTTCCACTCCTTTTGGGAGATAGTTGGTGATCAGGTGACAACTGCAGTGTTAGAATCATTTGACTATAGACACCTTCTAAGAGAAATGAACACCACCATCAAGTCCAGAAGAAGGCAAACTTGTCCAACCTCTCTGATTTTCGACCAATCTCATGTTGTAATACGATATACAAATGTATATATCTGATTTTGAGTACACAGATAAAAGAGGTATTGTCATGTCTCATTGGCTGAGAGCAGTTTGCTTTCACTAGTTCCAAAAGCCCTCTAGTTGGGTTTAACTTGTGGCAACTCCACGCAAGCACGTAGCGAACTCTACGCAGTCAGATATCACCCTTATCCTAGTTTAGAATTTCCCTCCGGTGGCTCCACAACCTGCTTGGCTCTTCATCAAGACTTGTCAATGCTTAGCTCATCATCGGGATTTCCCATAAGCAAACAACATGCCTGAGGTTTCTACCAAGCCTGCAATAAGTACTACCCCTTATACAAAACCACCATTGTCAGTGCCTCGCCGTATTTATTCTAGACGTGGCCATTCTCATGCTCATTTGTCCGGACATATATATACCCCTACTTCTCTTTAAACTCGATGCATGTCCGTTACGCCATAATGTAGCCAAGCCCTCGTGACCTCACTCCCGCTCGCACAACTTACACCGTGAATACTAGTTTTCTGCACAAACAAGGAAACCAAATTATTAAATAATTAATGTCAGTATCTCACTTTGGTCCCTGAACGCGGCTCTTCTCTCAATGTAGTATACAATCGCATGTTCACTCTCTTATTTCAGCGAACACAAAATCCTATCTTATAGAATTACAAAAAAATGAAATAAATTGTCAGTGAAATATATCATTTCCTCATGCCATATCAAGCAAGGATCAATCATGCTATATGATCATGATTGTGTTCTCAATCCCAAAGAGCTAGGATTTGAAGAAGGATCTGACGGGTATGCTCCATCATGCTTCTGTACATGGAAATATTGTTTTCCATAACTAGCAGACCTCACGAATATGAGAAAATTTTGAAAATAACATCATTAATAAAAAGAAATTGATTAAAATAATGATGAGATGAAAATATTTCGTAAAATATCGTCCCAATGTCTTTTCAAAAGACGATTTTGTGGGGCGAGACAAAGTCGTCTTTTCAAAAGTTTACTTAATTTCATTTAGGTGATGTCGTCTTTTTAAAAGACAACTTAGCCTCATTTAGGCAATGTTGTCTTTTCATATGACTGACAGTGCGTTTGTTTTAAATAAACTTCATTTGCTCTGCGTACCTACTAATTTGCGTTGTACCATAACAAATGACATCTAATAAATAAACTAAACCGAATCATAAGATGATTCAGAGCTAACCTAGCAATCGAATCATAAAAAATAAAAACAAAAAAGATACATCTATCGATGTATACGGCCACGTCGGATTGCCGGCGATGCTTCCCGGCTCGGTGCTCTCAAACTCCCTTCGATTCAATATGCTCAATCTGTGAAGGCTGAGTCATGGTCATCACCTCTGCTTGTGTCGACCTCTCACGTCGTAGTCTCTTCTTCTGTGGTGTTGCTAGTGTACTCGCCTTGTGGATATCTCGAACAAGATTATCATATACATCGTCCTGCGCATAATAATATATGTCTACTTGTGATGGTGCATAATGTGAGGGTCCAACATCATCCTCAAAGGTAATAATCCTATCAAAATCCATCTCCTCATCGCCGTCCTCAATTCCCCGACTAATATTCTCGAGGAATATTTGCATATGATTGACTAATGAATGTCTTTTCAAGCAAGCAAAAACTAAGTCCAAGAATGCACAGTTCTGTCATCAACAAATACATTTATGCTTGGACCTAATGATTAGGAAACTTTCTTAAATTGTGCATGTCCTTCTGCAAAACAACAGTTGTCGTGAAGTCATTCGACTCTAGTTTCGGGATTTGTACTTCAACTAACATTCAATAATAGAGGCAATACATTGTAAGACTCATCCCATTCACCAAATTCTTTGACCAACGCACCTCTCCTAACATCCCATGCCCTCCTCCAAGGAACATCATAATGATATCTGTTGGATCGTTTATGTACACTAAGAGGGGGGTGAATTAGTGTTTATCACTTTTTCGCCCTTTTTCGGTGTAAGCGGAAGCGTACTGTATCACAGCAGAGCGTTTCTCAGAATGAGAAATACCTTACTGTAACTGTTACGATTTTGTCGAGTAGGTTTTCGTACGAGTGTTGCGCGATCGTAATGGACACAGTAGTTTATAGTGGTTCGGCCTTAATTGACCTACGTCCACTTTCCACCAACAAGGTGATTCCACTATATAAAATAATGGGTGCAAAGAGCCCTTGCACTAGGTGTATGTTCCTCTCACAAAGTGAGATTTACAATCCCGTACAATAGATGATCACTCCTGGCAACGGTCAGCTCCTCACACAGTGGACGTCTTCTCGTTTCCAGCAGAATGATGCTTATCCTCAGCAGTTGGTAGCTCAATGGATTCCACACAGCTCGTTGTCGCTTAATATAAACCCGACTTATCAAAGAACACAGACAACGTTATGTTAGAGTATAAATCCTCGCAGATAATTCCTTACGGTGAAGAATGTATTCTCAGAGAGCAGCTCGTTTCTGTTTCACAGCGAAGGATTGCTTCAGCACTTGTTTGCTCAGAAGAGGATTTCCACACAGATCTTGTCTCTCCTTAAGATAAGCCTGCACTTGCTTAAGAGACAACCACAAAGTTGAACCACAAAGATCACGAAGATATAAACCACAAAGATCACAAAGAAAACCACAAAGCCACTAAGAAGGTATCCGTCCTACACTCAGTTCGGACGTGCACGGTTACCACAGCCGTGACTCACTGCACTGCACACCCAGTGCCTAGGGTGGAATTTTCCGATCCGTTGGCTTCCACGCAACCTGCTTTACTAACCCTCTGTATCAGGCGTTCAAGACTTCTGCACAGCACCCCTGTGCTCGGGAGGAACTCTTTCCACTCCGGCGGCGTTCCCAACTCCTGCTCTACCCTGCAGGCACGAGACTTCTGGCGCGCACCCGCAAGTGCGTGTCTAACTGCTCAAACTCCGTAGGCTCGAGACTTCCCTGCGAAAAGACACGACAAGAACGGCTTCTTGCCGATGGGTCAGCAACCGGTTACTGAATTCAGAGCAGGTATTCACTTAGCTTCCCTCAGACGATTCGCCGGCTGCTCGTTGAACGCACCGAGGACACACAGTCCCTCTCAGACGATTCAAGGGATCTGACCTCAGCCCCTTGACACTCTCACACGCAGCTTGCAAGAGAAAGAACCAGGAGACACTTAGCACCTTCCGCTCTCCGTCGACGCACAAAGCTCACACAGACCACACAGATCACACAGACCACACAGACCACACAGATCACACAGACGCACAAAGGCAGGTTTTCTGTCGTCTCTGGTCAGGTTATAAAGAAGAAGGATGACGGAAATCGTCTAGGCAATCAACGAGATTTATTGCTAAAACTGGCAGCGAGGACACAGCAACGGTCTGCTCAACGTTTGCTTTGTTATAAAAGGAAAGACACAAACGGTAACTTCCTTTACATATATTAATCAGATAAATGATTTCCAAACATAATTATCTGATCATAATCTTATCTTAACAATTACGATTAGCAAAGATATTCAATCTGATAATATCTCCTACTACAGCGTATCGTTGCTGTAGAATATCAGAAAGATATTTTGTTTCCAAAAGTAAAACTTGGAAAGCTAATCTTAATATATTTAGTTGCCTAAGTACCTAAGATAAGGTCATAAGGTTACATTAAACGAACCTAGACGTTCAGACAAATAATCTGAAATAGATTAAAATAAATCTTAAAATAAATCGTGGTTATTAAAAATATGTTTCCATATTTTCAATGTACATGCGTAAAATCACAGTAACAGCTTACTGTAACGCGGCAATATATAACTGCTACTAGCTGTGGTTCAGCAACGTATTGCTCAAGCTCATCACATATAACTTGTGAAACATTAATACTGACCACAGTAACATGTCGCTTATCACCAGTAACATGTCACTTAAGTTCATCATCAAAACCAGGTCAACATTCTCCCCCTTTTTGATGATGACAAAATATGGACTTAGGGATCGAGCTTGTATCAACTCCCCCTTAAATCCTTAACTCCCCCTGAACTTATTCTTCTCCCCCTTTTTGTCATATCAAAAAGAAAAAGAAAAGAGGATAATAAAGGATAGTTTTATTACTAGTGCAGCAAGAATATGCTAGCACCCAAAAGACAAAGTCAGCAGCCAACAGTTGCTGCGATGCATCAAAACGAAACAGTTATTAAACCAGTTCAGAAATAGAAGAGCATAGCTCATTCTAGAACAACAGAGCAGACATCTAAAGATAAAGGAGAGTAGCTCAATCCTAAACGGAGAGCATGGCTCAATCCTCAGCATTATCAAGCAAGGTTTGGACCATATTTTCCAGGCGGGTCAGCCTCTCAGCAAATCCATCCAGCCTCTCAAGAATGGAGCGTCTGGTGTAGCTTAATTCCTCACAGAGGACTTTCTGAAGCTTGGAAGAAGAAGGGGACTCATCCTTGGATGTAGAAGCTGCCTTCTCACGTTCAGCATAGCGTTTCTTGCCAAGTGTAGCTGTGGACTTGCCACGGACAGAAGCAACGATCTGTCGCTTTGTAGGTTTCTTGACAAAAACACCATCCACATACTGGTAGCCCATACTCGCTACAGAGTTAGCTCCAATAACCTAAGTAGTCCAGGTGTCCATTTGATTTACAGGAACAATCTGCTCCCCATAGAACTGCAGTAATGCAGTGATAACATGCGCAAATGGAAGTGCCCTGTTCTCGTCCTGAACACAAGATGCCATATGGCCAAATATCACACTTCCCAAGTTTACAGGAATACCTCTTTTAAGATGAACCATCAGATTCCAATCTCTTGGCATGACAGTATCGATGCTGCCAATCCGAGGGGCCAAGCAAGACATTACTGCCTTGTGAAACATCCGGTTGCTGAAACTCAGCCCGGTGTTCTGCAGATATCCGCTGACAGCAACCGCCTCACCATCGTTGATGGTCTAATAAGCTTCCAGCTTTCCTTCATTGATCACCCTCAGGTTGTTAACAAGATCAGATTCAAAGAGGCGGCAGACATCAAACACGGAGAAAACAAAGGTTTTCTCATCTACCAACACCTTGATGAATTTAATGAGAGAATCTTCCTTATGAAAGGTAATATTGGCATAGAATTCCTTGACCTTTGAGATGGAACTGATGCCCTCATACTCACAAAAGGATCCCCAGGTCAACCTTTCAAACATCTCAGCAAAGCAGAGCTCATGTTGAGTAAACCAGTCAAAGTCTACACGCTTACATGCAGCAATGTTGCGCTTGGTCATGTTTCTATTCGGCATAGTATCATCAGCAAGAATCCGATTTAACTCAGCAAGAGAAACATACTGATCAACCTTAGGAATAAAAACAGAGGAATCTGCATTTCTCACTTTCTTGTGAATAGGAGAGCCAGAATGCATACCATCCCTTATACCAGCATAAGGTCGCTTCATCCTGGTGCGAGAGCCAACACCAAGAGAAGAGCGAATCGGAGGATTCTGAACAGAGCCGATCACCTCCACATTCTCATTCTCGTCAGGAGTCTCTTCAGCCAAAGAGTCCTGTTCATCAGCGCTCTGGAAATCCTCAGGATCCTCAGCGCTTTTCTTGCCTTTTTCGGCTTGAGTCTCCTCATCAGAAGCAGGGGAGTTTGCTGCTTTGGGAGACGCAGAAGTAGACTTGGTAACCGCCTCCGGTGGAGCGGTTTCCTCCTCAACAACGAGGGTTTTCTCCGTAGTACCCTCAGGTTCGCCAAAAGTGGTGGCATCACCAGTCGAAGCCACATTGTCCTTGGCAGGAACCGCAGCAGGTGTCTCCTTGGTCTCAGTGACCACCGGAGCAGGGGTTTGCATCATCGAGGGCTCCCCCTCAGTAACTGACGGAGGCGCCACAACAGGTAGTTGCTGGGCAGAAGCAGCCACAGCCTGTGACCGTTTCTTGGGAGTTCCCTTGCCCTTTCCAGATTTCGCAGATTTGGGTGCCATTGTAGGAGGATCACAAGGAAGAAAGAAGAAGGAAGCATTTCGAGGTTGAAGAAGAAACGAGGGAGTTTTAGGGATTTGAAAAACAAACCGTAGGTGGTTTTGTTTTTATAATATATTTAGAAGAGAAAAAGAAGGAAATAAAAGATATAGTTTTTGATTGGCACCCCACGAATATTTCTGAATTATTTTTAGGAATTTTATATTCCTATCGAGAATTTCTCAAGAATGATAATATCATCTTAGAGATTGAGATTACATATCCCTAATTCACTTCGTAAATATTCAAACCTCTCTTTGTCAAGTGGTTTAGTAAGGATATCAGCAAGCTGTTGCTCAGTATTTACATACTGAATATCAACCTTACCGCTTTGTACATTATCACGTAGAAAATGGTGTCTCAACTCAATATGCTTAGATCTTGAGTGATAGACAGGATTTCGTGATAAATTAATTGCACTTGTGTTATCACACATTATTGGGATAGAATCAAAATGAAGATCATAATCTTCGAGTTGTTGTCGCATCCATAGTAACTGCGCACAGCAACTAGCTGCTGATACGTATTCAGCCTCAGCTGTGGATAAAGCGACAGTTGTCTGCTTCTTAGAGAACCAGGAAATAAGCATATTTCCCAATAGTTGGCAAGTACCAGACGTGCTTTTCCTATCAATACGACATCCAGCATAGTCAGCATCTGAATATCCTCTAGGATCCAGCAACGATTCTCTTGGATACCACAGACCTAAGCTAACAGTTCCTGCGAGGTATCGAAAGATCCTCTTAACTGCAGCAAGGTGTGACTCTTTTGGAGCAGACTGATATCTAGCGCATAAGCATACGCTGAACATAATATCTGGTCGTGAAGCAGTAAGATATAGCAATGATCCTATCATACTTCTGTATAGCTTGGAATCAATTTCCTTTCCACTTTCGTCTTTATCAATTTTGGTATTACTACCAATTGGAGTTGACAAAGGTTTAGCATTCTCAAGATCAAATTTCTTGAGCAACTGTTTGCTGTACTTTTCTTGATGGATGAAAATTCCATCTTCCGTTTGTTTAATTTGAAGTCCAAGGAAGAAAGTAAGTTCTCCCATGAGACTCATTTCAAATTCTCCTTTCATTAGATTAGAGAATTCATTACATAATTTTTCATTAGTTGAACCAAATATAATGTCATCGACATATATTTGAGCAACTAAAAGATCAGCATCCTGTTTCTTAAGAAACAATGTTGTATCAATTTTTCCACGCCTATATCCCTTTGCTATAAGAAAGGAACTAAGCTTTTCGTACCATGCTCGCGGAGCTTGCTTAAGCCCATACAAAGCTTTAGAGAGCTTATAAACATGATTACGATACTTTGGATCGGTGAATCCAGGAGGTTGTTCAACATAGGCTTCCTCTTTTATATCACCATTTAGGAATGCACTTTTCACATCCATTTGAAATAACTTAAAGTTATTATAGCAAGCATACGCTAGGAGTAAGCGTATTGCTTCTAGACGCGCCACTGGGGCGAACGTTTCATCATAATCGATGCCTTCTTCTTGTGAGTAACCTTTTGCTACAAGTCTAGCTTTGTTTCTTACAACATTTCCAGACTCGTCAAGTTTATTTTGATAAACCCATTTTGTTCCAATAATGGAACGATCATTGGGTCTAGGTACTAAACTCCAAACTTTGTTTCTCTCAAATTGGTTCAATTCCTCTTGCATAGCAAGAATCCAATTAGGATCATCAAGCGCATCATCAATGCCTTGAGGTTCATCTTGAGAGATAAAAGCAGAGTGCTCACAGTACAAACTTGCTGTATTGCGGGTTCGCACTCCTGTGTGCAAAGAACCTATTACTTGATCAATAGGATGTCTTTTCTTATATAACGAAGGAATACGATTCTCAATTTGAGTATCTTGGAAATCACCAGAAGCATTTTCAGTGTGTGCAGCAGGCACTTGCTGTACTTCTGCTACAGTGTTTCCGTTCGGATTATTGTCAGCAATCATTTGCTGGGAGGTTTTATTTGATGCTGTTGTTGAGGATTGTACTGCTGCTTCCACAGCAACTTCCTCCTGTGTCGGAGAATCATCAATTTTAACATTGATAGACTCTTCAACGGTCAGAGTTCTTTTATTAAAAACTCTATATGCTTTGCTTGTTAGGGAGTATCCTAAGAATATGCCCTCATCAGATCGAGCATCAAACTTTCCAACACCATCTTTGATGGGTCTCAAGATATAGCACTTACTTCCAAATGGATGAAAGTATGAAATATTAGGCTTTCTGCCTTTATATAACTCATAAGGAGTTTTACCTAATGAGTGTCTCAAATGAATACGATTTGAGATGTAGCATGCTGTGCTTACAGCTTCAGCCCAAAGATTTTTAGCAACCTCACTTTCCAGCAACATGGTTCTCGCCATGTCTTGTAAGGTTCGATTCTTTCGCTCTACAACTCCATTTTGCTGTGGAGTATATGGAGCAGAGAAATTATGGTTTATACCATATTCTTCACAAAAAGAAGTAAAGTCATGGTTTTCAAATTCGGTACCATGATCCGTTCTTATGCTTCTTAGAGAAACACCTTTCTCATTTTGAAGTTGTTTGACTAAAGTTTCAAAGATTGCAAACGCATCACTTTTGTGAGCTAAGAATTTAACCCAAGTGAATCTGGAAAAGTCATCTACCACAACTAATCCATAACGTTTACCTCCAAGACTTTGAGTCCTTGTTGGACCAAATAAGTCCATATGAAGTAAATCAAGCGGAGCTTTGCTTGAAATCATATTTTTACTTTTAAAGGATACCTCTGTTTGTTTGCCAATAGAGCAAGCTTTGCAAACTTGATCATTGTCAAACTTGATTTTAGGCAATCCCTTAATGATGTCCTTTTTGACAAGTTTGGACAGCAAGTCGTAGTTAGCATGTCCCAACTTTCTATGCCACAGAGTAGCTTCGTCCTTAACTGACAAGAGACAATTTTCTCCAGCAGAGATGTTCTTAAAGGACAGGATATAGATGTTTTTCTTGCGTTCACCAATGAAGCAAGTGACACCATCCCGTGAAACGTTACATGTTCTCTCATTGAAAGAAACATTGTAACCTTTATCGCACAATTGGCTGATACTAATCAAATTGTGTTGGAGGCCTTTAACATAAAGAACTCCTTCAATGGTTAGGGAGTTAGAACAGCAAATGGTTCCTGTTCCTTTAACCATCCCTTTTCCATTATCACCAAAAGTGACAGCACCACCATCCTGGAAAACCAGTGTGGAGAATAAGGAGTCATCTCCTGACATATGCCTCGAACAGCCACTATCTAAGTACCATACATGGTCCTTAGTGATGGACTTGAAGCATCCCTGAAATAGAGAAAGAATTTAAGTAAGTCGTTGCTTCCATTTAACAATAGAACCATCAACTTTAGATGTAATGCCAAGCATGTCATTTCGCCGCACATGGCAATTTTTAATAAAATGATCCGGCTTTCTACAATAGTAACAAAGCCTAGGTAACCTTTGAATAATAAAATGAGACTCGCCATTCCTAACATGAGGGGGAACATATTTCCCATGTCGTGAATGTTTCTCATTTCCAGAATCATGCTTCTCATGCATACATAATTCTGTTTTGTTGTTTACACCATCAAGTTGCTGCAGCTCCTCAATCATTAATTTGGATTGAGAAAGTTTCTTTGTTGCTTTCTTAGCCTTTGCTGATAACTCTTCCTTTAGAGAATCGTTCTCAGCACTCAAGAATTTATTCTCCTTCTTAAGAGCCTTATTGTTTGCGGATAAAGACTCAATTTTATCATAAAGTTCGGAGAAAAGATTCTCAATATCTTCAGCAGACAGATCAGAAGGTGAGAAAGCATTTACCTTCTCAGTATCAGCATCAGTTTGCGCCATATAGCAGATGTTTGCTGTTTCGTCATCCTGATCTGATTCTTCGTCACTATCACTCCAAGATGCCATCATGGCATTTTTCTTATATTTTGAAGGCTTGCCCTTCTCATTCAAAAGTGGGCAATCTGGTCTCAAGTGACCAGGTTTATTGCACTCAAAGCATACACCACCTTTGCTTTGGTGTGGTTTAGTATTCTTCTTTTTAATCTCTCGCTTTCCCTTAAAGCGATTTTTGCGAAGATATCTTTTGAATTTCTTTGCCATCAAGGAAACTTTATCCTCAGAATCAGATGAAAATTCATCCTCGGATTCATCGGACATTTCGGTACTTCCCTTGAATGCAACAGCATTGATCTTCTTATCGTCAGCAACCTTGTTCTCATTTTCGTACGCAACGAGAGAACCAAGCAACTGTTGAAGACTTAAGTTTGTCAAATCTTTAGCTTCTTCAATTGCCGTCTTCTTGGCTTCCCAAGTTTTAGGCAATGAGCGAAGTATCTTTCTGACCAACTCAGAATTAGAAATTGTTTTGCCAAGTGATTCCATGGCATTAGTAATTTCGGTGAGTCTATCAAACATTTGATTTATTGACTCATCCTTTTTCATCTTGAATGCTTCGTATTGAGTTACTAAAGCATTTATTTTGGATTCCTTGACTTGTTCTGTTCCTTCATAGATCAAAGCAAGTCTATCCCACATTTCTTTCGCTGTCTTACAAGTAGAGACGCGATTGAACTCATTTCCAGCAAGAGCACACACTAAGTAGTGCTTTGCTTTAGTGTTCAGCGAGAGAATTCTCTTTCTTTCAAATTCATGTCGAGAGTCGCTGGGATTTGATGGAGGAATTACAAGATCTCCTTCCATTATAATCTGCCAGCAATCGGCATCTTTTGCTCCTATGAACAACTCCATTCTCATTTTCCAATATGAGAAGTGTTGTCCTACAAAGAGCGGTGGACGTTCGGTCGAATGACCATCAGTCAAGAGCATCGACATTCTGTTCAGTACTCAGCAGCACCTTACTGTGCTTTAATGTAAGACTTTCAGTAACAAGCTGTTTGATTCAGCAACAAGCTGTTTTGGTTCAGCAACAAGCTGTTTTGGTTCAGCAACAGAGTTCTGTACTAGCAATCACACAGAAAGCTTTCCAGCAAACCCGCTCTGATACCAATTGTTGGATCGTTTATGTACACTAAGAGGGGGGTGAATTAGTGTTTATCACTTTTTCGCCCTTTTTCGGTGTAAGCGGAAGCGTACTGTATCACAGCAGAGCGTTTCTCAGAATGAGAAATACCTTACTGTAACTGTTACGATTTTGTCGAGAAGGTTTTCGTACGAGTGTTGCGCGATCGTAATGGACACAGTAGTTTATAGTGGTTCGGCCTTAATTGACCTACGTCCACTTTCCACCAACAAGGTGATTCCACTATATAAAATAATGGGTGCAAAGAGCCCTTGCACTAGGTGTATGTTCCTCTCACAAAGTGAGATTTTCAATCCCGTACAATAGATGATCACTCCTGGCAACGGTCAGCTCCTCACACAGTGGACGTCTTCTCGTTTCCAGCAGAATGATGCTTATCCTCAGCAGTTGGTAGCTCAATGGATTCCACACAGCTCGTTGTCGCTTAATATAAACCCGACTTATCAAAGAACACAGACAACGTTATGTTAGAGTATAAATCCTCGCAGATAATTCCTTACGGTGAAGAATGTATTCTCAGAGAGCAGCTCGTTTCTGTTTCACAGCGAAGGATTGCTTCAGCACTTGTTTGCTCAGAAGAGGATTTCCACACAGATCTTGTCTCTCCTTAAGATAAGCCTGCACTTGCTTCAGAGACAACCACAAAGTTGAACCACAAAGATCACGAAGATATAAACCACAAAGATCACAAAGAAAACCACAAAGCCACTAAGAAGGTATCCGTCCTACACTCAGTTCGGACGTGCACGGTTACCACAGCCGTGACTCACTGCACTGCACACCCAGTGCCTAGGGTGGAATTTTCCGATCCGTTGGCTTCCACGCAACCTGCTTTACTAACCCTCTGTATCAGGCGTTCAAGACTTCTGCACAGCACCCCTGTGCTCGGGAGGAACTCTTTCCACTCCGGCGGCGTTCCCAACTCCTGCTCTACCCTGCAGGCACGAGACTTCTGGCGCGCACCCGCAAGTGCGTGTCTAACTGCTCAAACTCCGTAGGCTCGAGACTTCCCTGCGAAAAGACACGACAAGAACGGCTTCTTGCCGATGGGTCAGCAACCGGTTACTGAATTCAGAGCAGGTATTCACTTAGCTTCCCTCAGACGATTCGCCGGCTGCTCGTTGAACGCACCGAGGACACACAGTCCCTCTCAGACGATTCAAGGGATCTGACCTCAGCCCCTTGACACTCTCACACGCAGCTTGCAAGAGAAAGAACCAGGAGACACTTAGCACCTTCCGCTCTCCGTCGACGCACAAAGCTCACACAGACCACACAGATCACACAGACCGCACAGACCACACAGATCACACAGACGCACAAAGGCAGGTTTTCTGTCGTCTCTGGTCAGGTTATAAAGAAGAAGGATGACGGAAATCGTCTAGGCAATCAACGAGATTTATTGCCAAAACTGGCAGCGAGGACACAGCAACGGTCTGCTCAACGTTTGCTGTGTTATAAAAGGAAAGACACAAACGGTAACTTCCTTTACATATATTAATCAGATAAATGATTTCCAAACATAATTATCTGATCATAATCTTATCTTAACAATTACGATTAGCAAAGATATTCAATCTGATAATATCTGCTACTACAGCGTATCGTTGCTGTAGAATATCAGAAAGATATTTTGTTTCCAAAAGTAAAACTTGGAAAGCTAATCTTAATATATTTAGTTGCCTAAGTACCTAAGATAAGGTCATAAGGTTACATTAAACGAACCTAGACGTTCAGACAAATAATCTAAAATAGATTAAAATAAATCTTAAAATAAATCGTGGTTATTAAAAATATGTTTCCATATTTTCAATGTACATGCGTAAAATCACAGTAACAGCTTACTGTAACGCGGCAATATATAACTGCTACTAGCTGTGGTTCAGCAACGTATTGCTCAAGCTCATCACATATAACTTGTGAAACATTAATACTGACCACCAGTAACATGTCGCTTATCACCAGTAACATGTCACTTAAGTTCATCATCAAAACCAGGTCAACAATATCTATCAATAATCATACGCAAGAATGAAACATTCACATGAAGTTCTTCATGAACATACTGTCGAAAATGAGAAGCCATGACAGTGCAATCAAGATACGGGTGATCATGTGACCATTTGATTCAAACAAGTGTGAGGACTAACAAACTTAGTTATCTCAACTGCATGATCATTCTTTCGAATACAAGCATTGAATTGCCAGTGACGTCCCTTTTCCATATCAACACAAACAACATACCAGAAATGTTTCTCTGACTTCTTCACCTTAAATCTATGATGGGTTGTGACATGATGCAACTTCACGGCTTGAAGTAACTCCTCATTGGCATACCTTATGCCTACTCGAAATTGCTTTAAATTGCATAAAACCATCATCTTGTAATTGAACATAAACAGGTAATGGCTCTTCAAATTCATCACGAAGTGTGTCAACATGATCTATGTTTGCACTAATAGTAAGAATATGTTCGTCATCATGTTCATCATCAAATTCAAACTCACTATACTCCATTATTTGTTCAGTCCATGCATCATTATCATGGCCTTAATCATTTGTGAAAGGTGTCTTGTGATTCCCTCAAGCTCTTACGACGATACTATTACCCATATCATTACTTGAGACCATTTGCATAAGGGAATGAACCTCTTCTAAAGCATAAACTCATTTAGCGCCAGGAAGCTCAGAAGTCTTAACATAAAGATGTTGTAACGTACTATTGCACAACTCAAAGCAAATTCAACAAACCACCCACATCCTCATATGTTCTTATTAGTACAAGCATAGATTACATTCTTCCATATACTAATACACGATTACGATCACCAAGCTCTAAAAATGATGTGCCTAAATCAATATCGAGAACGTTGCCAATAACTTCAACCAATCGAGCATAACTATCTCCCATAAACAACTTAATAACTATCTCAGGATCTCTTTCATATAACATACCTTCATCTCCATACAACACATAACAATCGTAAAAACGTCGCATCTTCATCTATGGAGCCATAAATCTAGTACAAAAATATAATTTTCGATTAATAAATGTCATTCATAATTTAATTCTAAGCATAATAAAAAATTATGACAATTTAACTATCATACTAAACGGAAATAAAGAAAAGTAAAAAGAATACCTCTGAGAGAATTTAGCTTAGGGAGATATAATAAATTTTAAACAGAGAGCAAGTGAAAATAAAGTAGGGTAAAATTGGGGGTAATGTTTTATATATACTTTTGGGGAGGGTATGTCGTCTTTTCAAGAGGCAACTAACTCCACGCAGGCTAATTCGTCCTTTCAAAAGACAACTTTGCTCCGCCCTACAAATTCATATTTTCAAAGGACGACATATGGGTGGCATTTTGCAAAATATTTTCAATTTTCCTTTATTTTAATAAATTTTTTTATTAAAGGTCGTATTTTGGAATTTTTCTCATCTGTATACCGATACATCTGTGATGTGTCCATGTTAAGATGAATCGTCCTTTGTCATAATTCATAATGAATATGTACACATTTGGGCGAAAGTGAATAGATTAATTAACTGTCGGATAATCCCAACTCAATCCGCAAAACCTTGTACATATTACTATTCTTTTTTTAAGTAAATAATTTATAGTAGTTAATTAGGTGACAATTGATATTGACGTACGGAATGACTATGTAGATTAATCTTCCGCAAATTAGTAGAAAACTTATCTTCAACGTAGCAGGAATTTAACTTCTGCGTGACATTATTATAACCATACTAAGTTTACAGGGACTGGTACCATCACTGAATATATTCTTGAACCAAATCCATGTATCCTTTAACCCCCAGTAATGCGTTTCCGTTCATGCTTGAACCCTGTTAAGTTTGTGCTAGTAGCATCAACAATTTTAAGAGCTTTACGACACATCGGTTGGACATTCATGCATACAAATTTGCCTTAAGAATGAAAGGAAAACCCAATTCAGACCACAATTAAGAAAACCCTGACCTTCATTGCCTTTCGGAATTTAAAAAAAAAAAAACGCGGAAGCTAGCGAACCTCTTGGTGACATACTGGATGTCGACGGACTTGGCTGTTAGGAGAGACTGCTTTGGGGAACGAGCGGCAGCGTCGGAGGGAGTATTACCTCGATGCCTTCCTTCTTCTTGATTAGCAGAGGACCGATTATTGTCGTTGTTAGCGGACGCCATTAACACACCACCATCCTCTTCCGAATCAACCTCAATAACCCAAGAAAAACGGAGAGCGGGGAGGAAGATCAAACTTGGGGCAGAAAGTAGAAACCGGGGGAGCAGGAACTTCTTTTGTACTTTTTCCTTCAGAAAGAATGACTCCACACGGAATGGCAGATACGAGAGAGGGAGAGATAAGTGGATTTAGTGAATGTCAGTCAATCCCCAGGGGATTGGGGAAAGTGATTAGTGAACTCCTGACCGTTGGGGATTTTCTCCGATCTATATATATATATATAATATATATGAATCTAAAAATAATCCTAAAATGGACCAGGAAAGTTTCAAACGTCATCGCTCATTTATTACAAACAAATTATGTTTTGTTTTATTAAAATCTTTTGGATAGGTTTCGTACAACACTTTTGAACCGAAGTTTAGGAATCCTCGTATTAATTAAAGTTGCTCTTTTAAGTTGTTGGAGGCATAGAAACAATTGAAATCCGAGAATCTTGTAAACTATAATCATACCGTCGAAAAAATCAATAAAGTGAAGGATTACAATCGAATTTCACTCACCTATTTGAGTTTTTTGGTGAGTGCATTACGTATAACATGTTCTCCATAACCAGCTTATGAAGTTACCATCTCTATTGTTGGTTGGCTAAAGTGTAAATAGGTTAATACGTTGTAGGCTACTTACTACAATAATGAAATTCAACGCATGTTGGTGGTGCTGTGTGTTTAACCGGTATGGTTTCGTATAATGGACACAAAATTGAAGAAAAAATAAAAAAGAGGGAGAAGGGAGAGATAGAGAGGAATCGTAAAGAAAAAATAAAAATAAGTAATGCCCTTTCCTGTTTCCTTCTTTCTTTTCTCTTTATAATCATGAGCCACAACTATAACAAAATTCCCAGGCTTACCATCTTTTCTCTTGATCTCTATCGTGCTTGAGAGTCGTGCTCATTCCTGTCTAATCCGTTACCATATCTGCTTATCAACACAATCTTTGGAGTTGTCTGATGTTGGTGTGAAGGTTTAATTCCTCTCCAATATGAACCCTCGACCCTTTCATGTCTTTCCCTCAAACTCGATCTTCTCCCATCTGTACACTCCTGCTCTGCAACGAGCTCTGAACTTCCCCAACGACTTGGATATCAAGGTTTTTTTTAACTGTTCATGATAGTAGATTCAACACAAGCAAGAAAGTAAGCCTAATAACTTTGATACCATAAAGAAGTGATAATGATGCGGCAGAAGCGGAGCAGGACGAATTGGGGCAGAGGATGGCAAGAGGAAAGAACGGAGGGAAGCAGGGGAACAACAAGGCAGGGACGTGGGACGGTTATCTCTTTTTAGTTGACATGTAAATAGGTTGGGTCTGTAAATAGGAGGGGGGGCCAGGCGAGGGATGGGCTGAGTGAGCCCATGTCTGGAGGGCCTGATGGATCCGGTGGGTCGTCTTGTGGGTTATGCCCAGAGAGAGACGAGAATAAAAGAGGAGAGAGGGGGGAACCGGAGAAGGTTGTTAGATTTCCGGTGATGAGTAACGGGAGGAGGATGGTGGTGGGGTGGTGCGTTTTGCGTGGAACTTGATTGCTTGGGCTGTCGGGGTGTGAATGCATCGCTGGAATGTGGATCGGACGTTGGATGGTGAATGCGAAGGAGTTGGTGTCGATGTTCTGTTCTGGTTGTGAGTTGTTTGTTGAATTGTGTGTGTGTTGCTGTTATTGTCTGTGTGGGTTGACGATTCGTGAAGAGAGCGAATCAAGGGTATCAGAGCTTGTCCTGGACGGTAAGAATGGAGACGAGATATAGTGAACTAAAGAAAGACCAGGAGGTTATGAGTACGGTCGTTAATGATATGGTGAAGAGGATGGAGTTGGTGACAGCGCAAATCCAGGAGATGCGGGCTGATACGGCCGCTCAGCTCAAGGATATGCAGACCCAACTATCAGGACTCGAAAGGGGCAGAGACTCGAGTTCTTCGATGCTGGAAAAGGGGGTGTTTGAGCGTCAGGGGGGAAGAGAACCAGAGGTTGACAGCAGGGGACCTGCCTCGTTTATGATGCCTAAAATCGAATTTCCTAACTTTGACGGGAATGACCTGGAGGACTGGCCTTACAAGAGCCGACGTTACTTCGAGCTTGAGAAAGTGCCGGAAGAGAACAAGGTTCCGTTAGCTTCTTTGTATATGTACGGTGGGGCGCTCCAATGGCACTATACCTATATCCGCAACCGGGCACCGTGTCCGCCGTTGAGCTGGGATGAGTATGCAGCGGCCTTGACTAGGCGTTTCGGAGCTGAGGTTTTCGAAGACCCAATGGGAAAAATGAAAAATCTTCGGCAAGAGGGAAGGTTGGACAACTTGTACGCGTATATGACCGAATTCGATGCTTGTTTAAGGAGGGTTCTCGAAAAAATCGAGTTGCCGATGCAATTCCAAGTGAGTTTGTTCATTAATGGGTTGAAGGAAGAGTATCGTAGTGCGCTATGGTTGCTGCAGCCAGTGGATCTATTGACGGCTCAAGCAAAGGCCCGACTTTTGAGTCAAGACACTCCTTCGGGCGAGGGAAACAGAGAGGCGCGGCCACTTCGGATTATGAGCCGTTCTGCACCCCGTGAGGTTGAGGGGAGGGGAGATACAACTTGGCATGGGGGAGGCAGCCATTCAGCACCACGTGAAGTTGAGGGAAGGGGGGATGTGACCTGGCAGGGAGGGAGTAGGAATGTGAAAAACATGACCACCTTTGCGGGAGTTGGCAAGAATGGTGACAACAGGGCATTACAGGGCGGAGGTGATGATCGTGGTTCCTCTATAGTGAGGAGGCGTTTGAGCCAAGGGGAGATTGAAGAAAGGAGGTTGAAGGGGCTTTGTTTCGGATGCAACGAGCCATTCACTCGCAATCATAGATGTGCTAAACGCCAATTTTATTCGATGATCGTGGAAGGAGTGCAGGGAGAGGATGAGATACCGGGGGCAGATGAGGTTGCTTCGGACAAAAAGGAAGACAAAAACCAAGAGGAAATCACCGTAACAATGCACGCTATGCGTGGGGAAGATAGCGGAGACGGGGTACCTGCTCAAACCATGAAAGTTGAAGGAAAATTCAGAAAAAAATGTCTCAACGTCCTTATAGATTCGTTGAGCACCCACAATTTCTTGGATTTGGGCGTTATCAAGGGGATGAACCTCGCCACCGCGCCAATAACACCGGTGAAGATTACGGTGGCGGATGGTTGGAGCTTGTATTGCACGGCGATGCTTCGACAATTTGAGTGGACGATGCAAGGATATAACTTTGTGGCCGATTTCTATTTGATTACCTTGGGGGGTTGCGAAATGGTGTTGGGAGTGAAGTGGCTAGCGGAGTTAGGGGACATTCTTCGGAATTTTCAGGAGGCGGTGATGAGGTTTTGTTGGAAGCAAGATTTGATCCAACTAAGAGGACGTCGGGAGGCTGAAGGAAGCAAGTTATTGAAGCTGACATTCCATGATAGGGGGACGAAGGAGGCCCCGGCATATTTGTGTTGGGTGGCAGGGGAGTCACAAGGGGCACCTCAATTGAGTCTCACTTGTCAAGGCCGAGAAGGGAAAGACTCATATAAGGAGTTAGAGGAAGTGCTGACCAGATTCGAGGATGTTTTTCGTGAGCCAAGGGAGCTGCCGCCTTTCCGAGGCCATGATCACGCTATACTTCTTAAGGAGGGGGTACAGGGAGTGAATGTCCGTCCCTATCGTCATTCGGCGGGACAAAAAGACGTGATTGAGCAAATGGTGAAGGAGTTACTCGAAACGGGAGTGATACAACCAAGCCGTAGTGCCTTCTCCTCACCGGTAGTATTGGTCAAGAAGAAAGATGGATCATGGCGAATATGTGTGGATTATAGGGAGTTAAACACCCACACGGTGAAGGACAAGTATCCGATTCCGGTGATAGAAGAGCTCTTGGATGAATTATTTGGGGCTACCATTTTTTCGAAGATAGATTTGAGGGCCGGTTACCATCAAATTAGAATGGTTCCGGAGGACGTCCATAAGACGGCGTTTCGAACTCATGAGGGCCATTACGAGTTCCTCGTCATGCCTTTCGGACTCACCAACGCTCCCTCGACATTCCAAGGCCTTATGAACACTATATTCCGACCCTATCTTAGGAAGTTTATATTGGTATTCTTCGACGACATTTTGGTTTATTCCAAGACGCGTGGGGATCATATCCAGCATGTACAGTCGGCTTTGGCAGTGTTACGGAAGCATGTGCTCTTTGCGAAGAAATCCAAATGTGCATTTGGGAGCCCGAGGATTGAATACCTCGGTCATTTTATTGATGCTCATGGAGTTTCTACGGATCCGTCGAAGGTACAAGCGGTGCAAGAGTGGCCCGTACCTAAGAATGTGAAACAATTGAGGGGGTTCCTTGGATTGAGTGGGTATTACCGGAGGTTTGTGAAGGGCTATGGGATCGTGAGCAGGCCGTTAACCGATTTACTGAAGAAGGACGCTTTTTGCTGGTCGAAGGAAGCTCAGAATGCGTTTGAGCAATTGAAGTGGCTGCTAACTTCATCTCCAGTGTTGATGTTGCCAAATTTTGAGGAGGACTTTGTGGTGGAAACGGATGCGTGCGAAGTGGGGATTGGAGCCGTTTTGATGCAAAAGGAACACCCAATTGCTTATATTAGCAAGCACTCGGCCAAGAGACATTATGGATTGTCGGTGTACGAGAAGGAGATGTATTCTATCGTCTACGCGATAAGAAAATGGCATCACTATTTGACCGGCCGCCATTTCGTGATACGGACCGATCACAAGAGCTTGAAGTATTTGTTAGAACAACGGTTGCACACGGAGAGTCAATTCCGATGGCTTACTAAGCTCATGGGATACGATTACGAAATCGTGTATAAAAAGGGACGAGAAAACAGTGCGGCCGATGCTCTCTCGAGGGTGCAAGGACCAGAACTCTTCGCCATGGTGATACAAGAACATTCGCCAACCTTATTGACAGAAATTAAAGATAGTTGGAATGATGGTCGATTGTCTGATTTGATTGAGGAGCTAAAGAAGGGGACAATAAAAGATTCTAAGTATCAGTGGCATCAAGGCCTCTTGAAGAGGGGGTCGAGAATTGTAGTGGGGAACAAACCAGAGCTTCGGCAGGAAATTATTGCACTCTTTCACAGTAGCTCATTTGGGGGCCATTCTGGGGTTCTCGCCACCACTAAGAGAATCAAAACACTCTTCTTTTGGAAGGGATTGGCAAAGGACGTGAGGGAGTTCATCCGAAGCTGCGAGGTGTGTGCAAAATGCAAGCATGATAATACGGCTCCTTCGGGACAGCTGCAACCTCTCCCAATTCCAGAGGGCATATGGCGGGACATATCGATGGACTTCATTGATGGCCTTCCGAAATCTCGGGGCAAGAATAGCATTTTGGTGGTTGTGGACCGGTTAAGCAAATACGGCCATTTTTTAGCATTACGCCACCCTTACTCGGCCAGAGAAGTGGCTCAAGTCTTCCTCGATAATGTCTTCAAGCTACATGGGCTGCCTATGACAGTGGTAAGCGATCGTGACTCAATTTTTCTCAGCCGATTTTGGCAAGAGTTGATGAGGTTGCAAGGAGTGGAGTTGCATATGTCAACGGCTCATCATCCTCAAAGTGACGGACAAACGGAGGTGGTAAATCGTTGTTTGGAGACGTATCTAAGGTGTATGGTGGGGGATTGTCCGCAAGAGTGGTTGAAGTGGTTAAGCCTCGCGGAGTGGTGGTACAATAGCACTTACCATTCGGGCATAGAGATGAGCCCGTTTGAGGCTTTATACGGCTACCCACCACCGTTGCATATTCCCTATATTCCCCATGATCAAGTCAATCCTATGGTGGATACCTATCTGCGGGCACGTGAGGACATGTTGAAATTGCTCAGGTTCCACCTTGATCGTGCTCAACATCGTATGAAACATATGGCGGACAAGCACCGGATGGACAGGGAGTTTCATATAGGGGATCGAGTGTTTGTTAAGCTTCGACCGTACCGTCAACATTCTGTGGTACGACGGAACTATCATAAGCTTTCGCCCCTATACTACGGCCCTTACAAGGTGATTGATCACGTGGGGAAGGTAGCCTACAAGTTGGAACTTCCATCGGGGTCGGCCATTCACCCCACGTTCCATGTATCCAAGCTACGAAGGAGCGTCAGGGACGACACCCGGGTATCATCCGACTTACCTACTTTTGTTGCAGCTGCAGAACGTCGACCAGTCGCCATCCTGGCCTGCCAAATGGTTAAAAGAGGGAACCGAGCTGCCACTAAGGTGTTAGTACAATGGTCGGACGGCCCAGAGGAGGACGCCACTTGGGAATTCCTCTTCAACATGGAGAACCGCTTTCCGGATTGCACACTTGAGGACAAGTGTCCTTTAAGGGGGGCGCTTGATGCGGCAGAAGCGGAGCAGGACGAATTGGGGCAGAGGATGGCAAGAGGAAAGAACGGAGGGAAGCAGGGGAACAACAAGGCAGGGACGTGGGACGGTTATCTCTTTTTAGTTAACATGTAAATAGGTTGGGTCTGTAAATAGGAGGGGGGCCAGGCGAGGGATGGGCTGAGTGAGCCCATGTCTGGAGGGCCTGATGGATCCGGTGGGTCGTCTTGTGGGTTATGCCCAGAGAGAGACGAGAATAAAAGAGGAGAGAGGGAGGAACCGGAGAAGGTTGTTAGATTTCCGGTGATGAGTAACGGGAGGAGGATGGTGGTGGGGTGGTGCGTTTTGCGTGGAACTTGATTGCTTGGGCTGTCGGGGTGTGAATGCATCGCTGGAGTGTGGATCGGACGTTGGATGGTGAATGCGAAGGAGTTGGTGTTGGTGTTCTGTTCTGGTTGTGAGTTGTTTGTTGAATTGTGTGTGTTGCTGTTATTGTCTGTGTGGGTTGACGATTCGTGAAGAGAGCGAATCAGATAACTTGCGTGGTTGGGCACAAGCTTGAAGAACAAGAAAGAAAGGAGAAACGAGGAGGAGATGGAGGAATCGCAGGGAAAATAAAGGATTGCAATCCCTTTCTTTTTCTTCTCACTTTTCTCTTTATATATGAAGTACAAGGACTTTTGTCTTTATCCATGAATAATTTGTCAGGATCTATTCTTATCTACACATCTGATGGTGGTGTGAAGGGTTGGGCTCAATAAAGGGCTCACCAATTGTTTGAGGCCCGTTCTAATGTTGGGCTTCATCACTCTAACCTAGAGGTACCACAATCGAGTTCCGTCGATTGAGGCTGCTTCTAATGATGTATTTTCACCTTCTTTTCTTGGGCTCCTGAGTCTGCCGAGGTTGGCTGCTAACGTCGAGGTCAATTGGAGAGATTCCCAATAGGGTGGGTGTTCCAGGAAGGGAATTGCAGTATGGGTTAGGAGGGGTGCATGGTGCTCGATCATTAAGGAAATTGGCTTCAGAACTCCGATTTCAAAGGAAAATAAAATAAAATCGGAGTTGTAAAAAATCCGATTTCATGAGAACGACGGACGTCCTTTCAACCCAATTTCTTACAATTAATTCCCTTCTTTTTACCATCGTCAAGAGAGATAAGTGAAATGGATGTAATCCTATGGAGATATACAAGAACTAAAATGATTGTTGTGTGTGGTTAGCACATATTAATAGCATATTAGTAGTGTCACAGGCACCGTTTCATTACACTGAACTCTATCCCTTTTCCTTTTCTTCTCTATCATTTCTTCTCCAATTACAAGGACACTAAATATAAAAAATATGAATGGAATTAAATGGGGATGATCTATGCGAAAAATTAGAATAAGTGATCACCGGTGAATGTTATGTTAGTTTATCATCTACTTTAATCGGGAAATCAATCACACGTATGCATCTACTAATGATTCAACCAACCCTTACTTTTCGGCAATACATCTGCTCTTACGGGTATAAAAATATCTTACACCCACACTCGGCATCATTGACACAACTTAGTCGAAATCAACCCACATACAACAGACAGCACATTACAGAGAAACAAAGATTCCAGGTTCGAATCTCGCTTACCTGATCGTCGTAGTGGTTGTACTAGCAAAACTCTTAAAACAGTTAAATAGTCTCTTAGTTATATATATTAAAAAAAAAATTACCAAATTCAGACTAAAGACTCAAATCATCCTTAGAGATACAAATCATGTATCAAGTTTAACACCTACCTGGGTACAGCTTTTACTAGCTCAAAACACAGCTGCAACTCCTTAACTACATGAACAAACAACTTGACCCTACTACACATTAGGAGACCACGAGTTAAGACTGGAGCTGTGACCGACCACCACACGTGAATATGCATAGCCTATCCGCGACTACTTCACACAATATTTTCCTGAATGTGGAAGTATTGGAGGTCCTTGCCATGACTAAGGAAGAAGAAATTTACACACGGTAGATTATATGACCAGGAGTTATCTGTAGGTACCAGGGCTCTTTGTGACGTCGGTTATTCTTTGGAAGAACATTGGGAACATGCTTATACTGAACTTGATCACCTCCCTCATCCATTCCGGAGCAATCCTCTCTAAGGTTCCGAGTGACATCATTTTGTACATCAATTCCACTCCGCCATCACTCCGCAAAAATGTAAGGGTAAACGAATAACCTGTTTTGCGAGGGAACAGTGGAGGAGGGATTGCTCAGAGGGCCATTTGCAGAAAAAAAAATACAAAAAAACTGAGAAAAAACAGATCAAACTCCAATCACTAGATAGAGTCCATTGACATGTTAATACTCAGCATTGTTCTTTCCATTGTTGAAAGAAGAGAAGCATTTGCGGAAATAAGAAAGAACTACCTGTTGTTTCATGGAGAATAGTAATGCAGATCCCTCCTCCTTGAGCTATGGAAAAACTGAGACCAAGTGTATGCTGAAGGAGAACTCGAAACAAGCATTCAGTTGCGGAATGTTCACCCAACAACTCACCTGCATGAAATAAACCTTTAGCCTCAACTCCCATCTATGAATCCCAGGGAAAGTGAGCATGCAGTTCGTGGGATATATTACCTCCTATGTCTTTGGCTCTTACACGGCAATCTGGCTGAACAGAGGGCAAAATTGGGTTAGGCTATAAGAACGTCCCTAGAAGAACATTAGATGATTATTGCTTTCATTACCTGCTCGTTTTCCTCACGGGCATCCAGGGAAGCAACTTCCTGATGCGGATCTTTCTCTAAACGTGAAACAGTGGTATCTACTTTACCACCCATGTCACTGCTGGAAGACCTGCGCCTCTTTTTGCCAGATCTTCCAGTGGTGCCATGAGTCGTCCCATCCCGTGCACCAGGAGTACTCACTTTCCCACTGTCGCTGTCTCCGCAATCCCGATTAGATGAAGCGCCCCCCTGCTGGAGCCTCTGAAGTCTCTCCACTTCTTCAGATAGTTTTCTGTCTGAGATAAAAATCGAACCAGTGAGTCAAGTATCAATTTGAGCTGAAAACATAGTTCATGGTTGTTTATTAAAATGTGGATAAGCATTACTGCTGTCAAGCATCTAACAATACAGTAATTATCATGTCATTGATTCCATCGACAGCATCAAACCAAAACAAACGCCATGCCTTTCAAGAAATATACAGATTAAAGAGTATCCATTTGATGCTCAATGAACGAATCCCTCATTGATATAAAATGTCATGTACTGTCAAACCCATACAGTGAGAAGGCAACTCATTCTTTTCGTAGATAATACGCAAGTTCTTGACGTCCTCTCAAATCAATTATATCACTAGCAAAGCAAACTATGGTCTCACTCTTTTCGATCTCTTCCGCCAATAGTTTCTGGTAATCCACAGATGGCACAACCTCAAATGATCTGCAGCATAAAGTACACGAATAAACCTCTCCACTCCAACACCAGCGACAACCATCAACTGATACAGGAACACATACTGATTTGAAGCCGTGAATTCGTTGACTCTATCACGAAGCTCATCGTTCTCTTTCCGCAAGTGCTGAATCAGCTCCTCTGCAGCTACAAGTCCATCCCCCGCCAAAAAAAAAAAAATCCCATCTCAATACAAACTTAAAAACTAGGGCCCAAATCCCGCAGCATACAATTAATCGTTACCGGCGATGCACGTGGCGAACTTGACCTCCTGGTCCTTCTGGGCAGCATCCAACTCGTTGAACCTCTTCGCCTAACGAAGGCAACAACCCAGCAAGTTCAAAATTTTCCGCGATTTTCCTCACAATCGACAAAAACCCAACAAACCCCAGAAAAATCAGACGTTGTTTTACCTTGAGGCCAGCGTACTTGTCGTAGAGCTTGGCGTAGAGCGGCTCCATAAGGAAACCGGAAACCTCAGAAGGCGCGGGGGTGGGAGTCCCCGCGAGGTTGGAGGGGTTGGACTCGGGGGAGTAAGTCGCGGGAAGCAGAATTTCCTTGAGGGATTCAAATGGGGAAAGGTGGGATTTGAAGGTTTTGGGTCAGATTGGAGCGGAACTGTGGATCCAATCGGTGTCCCGATCCCCTGCGACGCCGGCCTATGATAAAAGCCGTGGGACATGCTTCTTACAAAGATAAAATAAGTTTTTTTTTTTTAGAATTTCCAAAACTGATGACTATTTCAGTTTTCATGAAATTTGAAGAACCACAACCTCATCCTTGAATGAAAAATGAAGAGACCTTTAGTTTATTTTTATTTATATAACAGAGTAGCTAAATATTTGAGGTGGAGTTAATAAATAAAAAGGAGTACTTCATTTTCTCGCTAAAAATTATTAAATGAAATATTTATTTTTATCCTCAAAAAAAGAAAAAAAATTGAATCAATTGTTGTACAGTAGTCAACGCCAACTGTCCTAAAAACTCAAACTGTTAGGTGAAAAGATGATATATTGTATATTATTAATTTTTAACACTACCCTCACGTTGAACCGGGCTGGCTTCTTTGGCCATTTTTGCTATCACCTTGTCCAAGTGTTAGGCGGGCTTCTTTGGCCTTTTCTTTTTGCCTAGGGGTGGGCTTCCGCGGCCTCTTTACTTTTTTTTAATTATTTTTTCATTTTGCGCCTGGCGGGGCGAACCATCGACATCTGGCTCGAATACCACTGTTGGGGGTTATATGTGAAAAGATTGGATAGGAATGGAGAAGGTGATAGCAGAACGTACGTTCTATACTACCGACGACTTTCTGTATAATAGATGGAACTTTCTGTAGAGCTGCTGCTCCTACGAGGGATCAATATTTGGTGGAGTTCAAGTGTTTAGGCTGCAAACTATTTTCTTCTCCATTCCTTTTAAATTATTACACACTCCTCTATATATAAGGATGAGTATAAACCCAAATGACAGATTTAATGATCTACTTAAATGCTCCACTCAATGATATTTCCGTTACTAATATTGCATTGAATAGGATCATAAATTATCTTCAACTCCCCCTCTTAATTTATTACCTTCAAGAAGTCTTTGAAAGTCTCGAACTTCTCCAAAGACACCGTTTTGGCAAGAACATCTACGGGTTGATCATGGGTGCTGATGAACTCTAGAAGTATCTTCTTCTACTAAATCATCTCTCTGATGAAATGATGACGAGCAGGAAAACTAGATTCTTGGTCATAGCAATTGTAGATTGGTTATCACATAAGATTGTTAATGGCTCTTCCACCTTCTGTTGTAGCTCTAGAAGTAACCTTCTGAGCCAGACAGCTTCTCTCATTTGATGCGATGTACTTAGCTTTTACAGATGAGAGAGTAGTGGTGCTTTGTTTCTTTGAACTCCATGAAGTGGGCTTTGTTCCAATGCAGAACAGATATCCCGATGTGCTTCTACGATCATCCAAGCTTCCTGCCCAATCACTATCTATATAATCCACTAGATCATCTTTCTGCTCTTTTGTATAGTTCAGTCCGACCTTCTGTGTGCCTTTTAAGGTAGTGTTTGTCGTTGCTGTGAAATGAGTTCTACTGGGGTTGCTCATGAATCTTGACCGCAAACTCACAGAATGAACAATATCAGTCCGAGTGTGAATGAGATAGATAAGAGAACCCACTAGACTTCTATAGATCTTCGAGTCAAAGCCTTCTCTAGAATCTTCCTTATGTAGCTTTTCATTGAGTGACATTGGAGTAGCATTGGCTTCACATCCTCCATATGAAACTTCTTCAACAGATCCGCTATGTACTTCTCCTAAGAAATGAAAATCTCTCATTTCTTCTGCTTCACTTGAAATACGAGAAAGTACTTCATCAAGCCAAGATCTATCATCTCAAACTCTTCCATCATGGCTTCCTTGAACTTCTGCAGCAAGCTTCTACTGGTGCTAGTGTAGATCAAATCATCCACATAGAGACATGATATTAGAAAATCAGCACCAACCTTCTGTATGTATAGCAAAGGTTCTACTGAGCTTCTGGAAAATCCTTTCTTCTGTAAGTAGAAATCAATTCTGTAATTCCACGCTCTTGGTGCTTGCTTCAAACCATATAGAGCCTTATGCAATATGTAGACTTTGTTTTCTATTCCTTTCATCACAAATCCTTGTGGTTGCTTTATGTAGACTTCTTCTTTTAGTATTCCATTCAGAAATGATGACTTGACATCAAGCTAGAATACTTCAAGCTCCTTATGTACTGCAATGGCTAGAACAGCACGGATTGTCTCCATCCTTGCTATAGGAGCAAAAGTTTATGTAAAATCAACACCGAGCTTCTATGAATAGCCTTTTGTGATGATGCGAGCTTTATGCTTATGCACGCTTCCATCTTCATGACCATGTGTCATTCTTCTCTATAGAAGTCTTATCCTCCTTCATGGCATTTCTCCAATTTTCTTCTTTGGCTACCTCCTCAAAGTTTTGTGGCTCAAATGCAGCAAGAGCAAAGTTAGCTTGCTCATAAATTTTACTGAACAATGGTGTATCTCCAATTTAACCCTTTGCTTTTGGAATGGTTTTGGATTAACTAGCTTCTATTGTTCCAATGGGATTCTGTGTTGTAACTTCTGATGATGCTTCTGTTGTTCTGATAGGGTCCTGTATAGATGCTTTTGCTATTGCTTCTGTAAACTGGAACATCTGAGTCATAGAAGATTCTTCCTGCCACTTCCAAGCTGCAAGTTCATCAAAGATAACATCTCTCAACAGAACTAACTTATCAGTGTTTGGGTTATACAAACGATATCCCTTCGATTCATCACTATATCCGATGAAAATTAACTTCTCACATTTCTCATCAAACTTTTCTCTTCCTTGAGAATGTGTGAGTGCATATCCAATACACCCAAATATTTTTAAATGATTTACCACGAGTTTCCTTCTGTGCCACGCTTCATATGGTGTCTTGTCCCTAACTGCTTTTGTAGGGGATCTATTCAGAAGGTAGCAGATGTGTTAACAGTTTCTGTCCAGAACTTATTGGGTCGACCTTTGCTCTTCGACATGCTTCTGGCCATCTCCACTATGGTTCTGTTCTTTCTTTCTACAGCTCCATTCTGCTGTGCACAGTCAACTGCCTATGTATCCCCTTCTTTTGGCAATAGTCCAAGAATGGTCTTCATAGAAACTCTCCTCAGTGATCTGTCCTCAAGGTCTTAATCTTGTATCCACTTTGATTCTCTGCAAGTACTTTGAACTTCATAAAGGTGGTGAAAGCATCTCACTTCCTCTCAAGAAAATAAAGCCAATTCATTCTGGTATAGTCATCTACAAACAAAAGAAAGTATCTTCTGTTACGAGAAACAAAGTTTGAGTCGAACCACAAATATCTGCATGAACCAACTCGAGAGGGGCTTTAGCTCTCCATGATGTGTTTGGGAAGGGAGGACGATGATTCTTTCCAAAGACACATCCTTCATTGACATCACCTTCTGTAGCTTGTATAGAAGGTAGTCCTACCACCATATCCTTCTGCTTTAGTAGAGCTAGACCTTTCCTATTCAAATGTCCATACCGGAGATGTCAAAGATGAGAATCATCTACAACCTCAATTTTGAGAACCAAATTGCTACAAGGACTCATCTTTAACCGGAACAAATTGTTGGACGCCATCTTCACGACCGCGACTTTATGCCATTTTCTATCCGTTATCTCACATCGACCTTCTTTAAAAACCATACCTATGTCTATTTTTCATCATCTCTCCCACACTTAGTAGGTTTTGTGCGATTTCTGGAGTGTAGAAGACGTCGTGCATCCTAGGTTTTGTGCGATTTCTGGAGTTTAGAAGACGTCGTGCATCCTATTTAGCAACAGAAATTCTGGACCACAGATCTTAACCCAATCTGTGGATCGACGGTCCAGAACACAGGCCCAAGGAAGGAAAATCCAGGAATGAGGTGACCACGGATACACAAAAGGCCAAGGCTTGCTGGACGTAGGGATCACCAAGCGACGGGATTACCAAGCGTTGGGCGATAACAGGTCGGCAAAGCGACAGTCAGACTGGGCGAGCGAGGATACTCTACGGCAAAGGCCAATGGGCGACATAGTCGATCAGTCAGCTGTTAAAGAAGGCTCCAGAAGATATTGGGATCTAGAAGGAGATTGTTGCCAAGTTTACTCATATAAAAATGAGATATTCCATGGAAACTGGCAGCAAAGAAATCGTAATATATGTGCAATATTACATTACCATATATACGTAGGTCTAGCTTTATATAAATAGTTGTTCTTAGGCATTGTACACACACATCAACACCTCTCTACAGACGGACATATATTGTCATATTTTATCTTTCAAGCATTCTAGCATTCAAGCTCTCTTTGTGCTCCTGCGTTCCTACTCACTTTTGAAGGCATCGTTGATGGCATCCGTAAATGCTTCCGCTTAAGGCTACCCATCCGCTGTCTTCCCTCTCTTTCTTTCATTTCATACGGCAACCACACATTCAACGAATCCTTCGAACACCAGTTGCCCATAGTGCCAGAGATTTCCGACGTGTTTGGATCCGACTTGTCCGCAGTCAATTCCGGAGCGAACACGCCTTTGGCGACCACAGTGGGAGCAACTAGGCTAACACGATGCCAAAGACTCGATCTGGTCTTATATCAAACAATCCCGGAGGCAACAACTCCGATGTTGAAAAGAGCAGCGATGGACGTAGCTCAAACCCAGCCTTGGTTAAAGAGTTATCAGCCATCATGAGTACTCTCCAACTCTTAATGGAGAAGGTCGGTGCTATCGACCAGAAACATGATGCCTTCAAGAAGACGATCAACTCCAAGATGGAGGCTATTTTTTAAAACCTCGGGACTGTGTCAAGGGGACAATCAGGCAGCCCCGCAAACAACAGGGGCGAATCAGCCACCAGGCATCAGCATGATTACTATCCGCGCAGAGCGGTAATCACTGAAGAAAAAAAGAAGGTTGATACTGAAGATGTCCCTACTTTCATTAATCCTGGGAGGACAATGTACAATAACCCGCCACTTGTGATAAACGAGGGCTAGAGGGTAGTACAACAAGTTCATCATACAGCATACCAACCTCCATTCCGGAGAATGGAAGAATTCTTCAGGCCCGCAGAGAGCGAGTTTGTTCGCCCTGTAGAGGATCAAAGATATTCTGAGTATATTCCACAGCAAGCACGAAAGAGGGAAATAACAATCCCCGAAATCATCCCACCGCCAAAGCTTTCGCCTAAGATTAGAGACTATGTTATGCAATTAGCCGAACGGGCGATCTCTGGGACAGATGACACAAATGAGATTCAGCTCTATCGGGCCCCTTATCCTGAAAACATCGATCAGGACTACCATTTTCCAAGGGGATACCGTGTTCCTGAATTCACCCACTTTCCAGGCGAAGAAGGGATTTCGCCTGCTGAACACATTGCCCGTTTCACCCACCAAGCTAGGGAGGCCACCACGTATGCTTTCTGGAAACTACGCTTGTTTCCAAGTTATCTTGCAGGAGCTGCTTTCACGTGGTACATAAACCTTCCTCATAATTCAGTGAGAAACTGGGAGGACATGCAAGTCCAGTTCACGCTGGCATTCGCCCAGACTGATCCGCGGTGACCCTACAAGACCTTACTCATATGAAAAAGTAGCCAGGCGAACCCGTGGCGGTATTTTTGAATAAACTGAGGAAGGCAGGCACGACTGAGGTGTAAAACTTCTGCATCTGAGGCCGAACTTATTGCTATCGGCCCGGATTCCCTCCTTCTTCGCCTGAGAAAGAAGCTAGAGGGAGAAGTGTTCAAAGACTGGAACGAATTAGCGAGAAGGGCTATTCGGTACAAGAATCTCCTTAGGGAGAAAACTCAGGCGAAAGGGAGTTTGATAGCGGGACCTTTGGTAACCTATCAGGCTGAACCAGTCATAGACATAGACGTCGGAGTATGTGAAGGGGCAACCTCTGACATGCGACGAATTAGCAAAAAAGAACTTTCGGGCCAAAGCATCTCCTAAAACTCAGGAAGAGAGAAAATACTCCTTCAATGAGTCGAAAGTGGACGAGATCTTTGAGTTCATGCTTCAAAACTGTCGGATTCGACTGAAATCAGGCCATAGAATTCCTCGTACTGTCAGAGAAAAATCAAGGAACTTCTATAAATGGCATGGGTCTTTCACCCATACTACCAAGGACTGCATCACGTTTAGAAACTTGGTGCAGGACCTTATTGAGTCTAAGGAGTTACGCTTCCCAGATTCACATTATCAGACGTTAACAGAGTCACATCCCTTTGATGATTTAATCGATGTGAACACCTTTGACGTTAATTGTCTAACTACTTCTCCCTCGCTAATGCAGGAAGGGAAAGATCAATCGCCTGAGACCGGTGTGACGCTCATAGCCAACATGTTGTTCAAGCGACTTGTGAGCAAAGGAATTTTGCAGTGCCCTGTTGAGTTAAAGGGGATGCGACACGATCGTTACCGCCGGCACATGGATTCCTCGCACACCACCGATAAGTGTCATACCTTCAGGAAATACTTGCTGAACGAAAGAAAAGCTGGCTGGCATGACCTTAATCGCCTTGAAGAGATGGCGGTAGGAATCCATAGTGGTCCGAGAGTATACCAACGTGGAGATAAGGACTTGGAATAAACAAGTCATCCATAGAAGGAAAACAAAGGGCTTTGTACTCCTGAAGAGCTCATGCGATAGGGACTCGAAGGAGAAAGCGAATCTGGGCAAAAAGAAACCCACACAAAGAGGGTCCCCAGGCGGCGGGCCTCAGCAGGCGAAAGACGGTCCAGAACGAAGAAACCACCCTCGGAGCTACGAGGAAGTGATGAGAAAGGGCACCTCAATTGCTCAGTTTCTAACAGCCGACATGCTCTATTACAAGTGCAAGCCAATAGCGGCTCATAAATGCTCATTACTCAGATGTGTCAGCTCTGCTGCAACCAATACTTCTTGCTTCTAGCTGAATTAGCATCCGAAGGCAAGATCAGGCTGGAAAAGGTCGATCCCCCGTCAGGTAACATGTTCGACTCCGAATTCACTCATTACTCGGAGACTTCGCCTAAAAACGATTTCAAAAAGGGTTATGACCCACATAGAAGAGAATTTGTTCAAGTTGATAATCGCCTGCAACCCCTCGAGAATTCATGCTTTATCTGTGTACCTATTCTTCTAAATATAGGGACATGGCAGAAAGTGAGCACAGGAGCGCAACCTCGGGTACCCACCAAGAAAACCAGGAAACGTAGAGAAAGAAGGGCGCGACGTGCCGCAGAGAAACGTGCTAAGCCAGCAGTCCCTAATACCCAGAAAAGCAAGGAGCCGAGCGAAAGTGACCTCGCATCCAATTCGTTGAGCAACTATAATCCACTTCAATTCGGGACTCCACCCGAAGCAAATGAAGCTCCTTGTAATGTCCTTATGCTACCGGCTAAATTTGCCAAGAGGGAAAACAGTCAACCGAAAGGTAGGCTAATTTCATCCTCTAAATTTAACATTCCAACTGAAATACCACGGAATTTTCCATATAGGTGGTTTACAGAGCCCTCGATGGCGATGTTTTCCCCTCTATATTCGAGCGGCAATCAATAATGTGGTGGTATGCCGAGTTCTCATCGATAACGGGGCGACCATCAACCTACTACCCCTTGACGCTTACAAAAGCTTAGGGGATGACATAGCTGAGCTTGGAGAAACTGTCGTAAGAGTCGGTGGGTTCAATGGAATTACCTCCTCTTGCTTGGGAATGGATTCTGCTAAACT